>JACJUY010003088.1:70229-91858 GCA_014220935.1 Platorchestia sp. MABIK | reverse complement strand
CCCCCCCCCCCTCTCCTCCCTTCGCCAAGTCGTGTGGAACAAAATTGAGTTTTGGCGCTTCAAAACCCTTTCATCGGAGGGCTTTAGCGAGCACGCATGAGGGTGAGTATCATTTGATGTTTTGACATTGGCACTTAATTTATAAAAATGCTAAAAGCAAGCATTTTCCCTTTATTCCTTATTTTTGAAGTTGAAAATGTTGAATGGTTTTTATTTTACAGAGCGGTAGAAATATAAGAGATTTGTGTGAAAGTACAGAAGTCTATGTTGAAAATTAAATTCCAATGTTTGAAAACATTTTCATTTGTGTCCTAGTCTTTTTTTGCTTTCACGAGCCTCATTTCAATTATCGATAAACTTACAAATGTCATACTTTTCAAATTTTCGATGTGACACAAAATTACAATCGGAATTTTCATCAATCTCTTCTTTTGTTGCTAACTTAAGACCATCTGAATGGTCTCGACAAATTGAAATCAGGACTGACAAGTTGAGGAAAATATTGAAAATGAAGTGTGGATGTGAAAATGTTTCACATCGAAGCCTCCTGGAACAGATTTTTTGTTTCTTTAGCTTGCTGCATGTTGAAGGTTATGTGGAGATGCCGTTTTTCATCTGAAAAATTTCCAATGCTTTTCATACAGCGTAGCTTTGTTATATAGGCCCCAGCAATTTTTATACAAGTACTTCAGGGGTAATTGTGGGGTTTTCTGAGATTAAAGGTCAAGTTTTTTCGTGGACGATCCTTTCCTCACACGCCACTCAAACTGAAGTTCCCATTTGGAAAGCTGGAAAACCATTCCCTGCGATTTCTTTCATTCTCCTGTTTTCCCACTGCTGCATTTTCCACATAAGTTCTTTGAATATATCTTGCTGTCGCACTTGTATTAATGTCGTTTTTGAATCTATTACAGAAAAGTATTTCAAACGTGGAATATTTAGATGGAGCAAATGCAGGTACAAATTTTGCGAAAAATCTCGAACAAAAGCCAAGAAAATCTGAAAGAAAAGGTACAAATCATTCAATTCCATCTCAAAAATTTTTTAATGAAAAGAAAATCCTGAAAAAACATTTAATCATTCTTCCTGAAAATTAGACGAAACTTCTAGCCACAACTTGATATGTTCGTTCACGTCTTCCCGTTTCAGTGTACCTTAGAGATCAACGTTGATGCAGGGTTCATAACTTAATAAATTGGGGTTTGAAACAGCCTCCAAGAGGTCAGTCAATACCCAGTAGAGCTAGTGAGGCAGTGTTGAATATCTGATAGGACAAAGTCTTTTATATTGTCGCCAACCCTGTGTAAATATTGAAGCTATCAGGGTTCAGAAAAACAGCAATCACAATTTCACAAAACTTTTCCTTGAATTACTAAGAAAGATGCCCGCGTTTTTGCGAATAGAAAAGCAAGGCCATTTTCTTACGTTCTGCATTGAGTTTAGTGGAGAAATAAAAATAAAAATTTCGCGATGCCTGCAGGTTTAACCACTGTTATGACCTGCAGCTGAGCGCAGTGACGGCTTATGGAACGCAGTAAATCTGAGAGTGAAATGCCGCTAGAGTCTGCAACCGAGATTGAAACGGAGGCTGTAACTGGGGACACAACCGAGATTTCAGCCGATTTCAACAGAGATTGCAACAGAACAAAGAATACAACAGAGACTACAATATGTTCTACAAGAGGGATTACAACATTGAATTAAAAAATGATTGAAAAAACATAAGACTCCTACAGGTTGCAACAAACGGTGAAAAAGAGGCCAAATCTCTTACACGTGGGCACGTGAAGAGCACGAAACCTCGCCACGTGAGCACCTGATGAGTACCAGACCCCTACACGTATACACGTGAGGAGTACCAGATCCCCAGCACATGGGCACGCGTTGGGACACAAAACAGCGACCAATTAAAAATGTTCATTGCTGCAAATTTGAATCTGCAGACCCAATAGACAAAATCTTGAAAAGTGCTCAGAAGCATCGTCAGCAGCTGAGCGACGGTAGCTAAGGCATAGAAAGACAGTCATTATTCACATAAGGAATTGGAGGTAAACAAGGTACATTCTCTCATTCTTTTGTACATTGCTCTCACTAACCACTCACAGGAGCAGACACACTTATGACTAACATCAATACAGGGTTCTTCAGAATTCTCTGAACAAACATGACCCTACGGTCCCTGTAGGCTAAATAAGCATAATTTCAGGTATGGAAGCTCAAAAAATGATTAATTTCAAAGTTGCAGTGAATTGAAGTGTTGATATTCGATTTAAGTCAACTGTTCACCACTGCGTTTAAATTCTCGGTTGACAGGCTACTGCACTGACTTGATTGGTCATGACGGACCAATCACTTGGCTCCATTCAGGTCTCTTGACATGACGCCCACAGACTTCTACCATTAGGGATTCCTAGAGAGTTTAGTGTACGAATTAAAAGTTCCGTCAGAAGAAAAACTTATTGACAGGATTATTGATGCTTTTGCAAAAATTGCTGAAACGCCTGTTGTCTTCGCACGAGTTCGGCATTCATTCTACCGATGCCTCTATGCCTATATTTAAACAGATGGGAGGAATTTCTAACACCTATTATGACCACTAACCTAACTTTAAACTCTGTATTCCTACACAGTGAATCTATTCGAATTTTGTTTTTCATTTACTCGACGACATGCTCTCACTTAAAAATTTCAATCAATTTCACATCAAACATTTTTGGCTTCACCTCCATAAAATAAATTATAATATTTACCTTGTAAGAACTTTACGTTAACGTTTGTACTCAGAAATCTAGAATTCCCTGAATACTCATCATCAACAGCACATCACCAATAACACACACATTACTGGGAGCACACATGCAGCACTACTGACATCACCAACAACACACACAACAGCAGCTACAAAAATCCTCAACGAACAATACACACATCACTAGCAACTCGCACATCACCTACGTACATCATACAACACCACCAAACAATACACACACACTCACCACAAGCTCATTGCGGTCTTATCTCAACATAGTCGTATTGCGGAATCGGCAGTAGGATGGCCGGCAAATCGAGGCTTGGAATGGAAAACTGTCATCAGTATGGAATTTAAAAGGAAAGAGAAAACATTAGAACAAGGCACTGATGTTGTGCCGAATTTTCCATTCATGAATTGCTAAGCAAGTCGAATATCGGCGAAGGAAAATCACACACAGGAATTGGAGTAAGAGTAAAGGAGGAAGAATAAGAAAGGTTTAAAGATGAGAATCCAACAGTACTACCTCTACTGGCATCTGATCACCACGAGCAGCACAGCACATCAATCGAGTGTCATTTTAAATAAGAAAATGAGTAGCTCACCGCGCTGCGCATACGAAGGCACTCAATAACATACAGGCACATGCAATAAAAAGCAGGCACATAGAATGACATAAGGACACATTAAGGCACAAATAGGAGCACACAGGTACCTACTGGCACAGATAAGAGCATACAGAGGCGTAGCAGAAGAGGGAAACATTTGCATGCAAATCGGAAAATGCCCATGAGGACTCACTTGTGTGTCGCTGTAGGTACGGCCCTGAGAGCTTACATGTAAAGGTACCGTAACTATTGATCGTCAGAGAGCCACCTCGGCAAACTAAGACAACGCGGAAGCTAAATACTGTATATTCGGGGAGAACTGAACTTTCTTTTCTCCCGCCCCTTTTGCCTTCTAGCCTCCGAATAAGAAAGAGGCCAAATCAGATGCCTGGGAACCAGACCGTCGACGTCGGGGTTTCTCCTGAGCTGCCGACACCAGCTCTAAAGCCTCGAGGATATTCGCGCCGCCATTGAGGAAGCATCCAATCTCGTTCGCCGGGTCCTTGCCTATGTGTGTATAAATAAATGTTTACATAAATGTTTGAATACAACTCTTCTTATGTAGTCTTTCCACCGTAAATATTACATGCATAGGCAACAGATAAAAAATCTCACCAAGGTTTGTTTCATTGTGCCTATCGCTTGTCAGAGTCGTACTCACAAGGCATTTTTGTTTCAGGCATTTTGTTGATCATACAGGCCTCCTATTGAAAGAATGTCTAAGAAATGGTAACTCCTCAGAAGAAGCGCAATGTGTGGCATGGTTCCATGAAGCAAAATCAGACGTAAACTCAATGGAACTTCAGAACAAGGAATGAACAGCGTCCACTATCACGTTTTTTGAATAATGCACGGTACCACAAGCTTATAGAGCCTTGGACTGAAAATCTAATTGGCGAGCAGAACATTGATGGAAACAACCGATCATGTAACACGAGCTTTGTTCTCCCACAATATCTGTGTGTATTGCTGCCAGACAGTTCCATGCTAGACTTCAAGAATATCCTGCGCAAGAATATGCGATAGCAGCTCACAAAGTATTACATTTACAGGAATTTGCATAGGCATTTTATGGACACTATGCAATGTGCGCAAATCATTATAGGGTAAGAGATGGAAGTTAGGCGGAAGAAAGGGAAAAGCAGAGCAAAGACCTGGCACGACGAGCAAAAAATTTTTCCTCTGCTTCATTTACTTCACCACAAAACCGGCACGGAAGGTGGGTGACCCACTGTGCATGAATCGGCAAGTGGGTGACCAGCAGGTGGGTGACCTGAAGGGAGGCCGAAATCTGCATTTAGTACAGTGACAAGTTACTGGCGTAGGACCAGTGTGAGACCTGTGTGGGACCTGTGTGGGACCAGTGTAGGACCAGTGTGGGACCTGTGTGGGACCTGTGTGGGACCAGTGTGGGACCAGTGTGGGACCAGTGTGGAATCAATATGGGACCAGAGTATTGGACCAGTATGGGACCAGTGTGAGACAAGTATTGGACCTGTGTGCGACCAGTGTGAGACCAGAGTAAGACAAGCATTGGACCTGTGTGGGACCAGTGTGGCACCTGTGTGGGACCATGGAACCAGGCCCCACAGCCCCAATAAAGAGGCACATAGCGTGACCGGATCCCTGTGTACTGCAGGGGGAGGGGCTGCATCCCCTGTCGTCCTCCCCAACAATGCGGAAGTGGTGCTGCTTGCAATGCAGCTCTCCCCTCCTCCCCAATTCTGTGCCCTCTTCCTGACTTCCTTATTTGCCCCGCAGCCCCCCGTGAACTTCCCCAGTCCCCACGCTGTGCCACGCCCTCCAACTACGTAGCTCCTACTACTTTAAATCTGACCCCCTCAACGCAGTCCCATCTCGCTCCTCCCCAATCCTGCCCTGCTTTACTCCCTGCGTCTTGATAATTCGCAAGATATTTGCACCAAATTGTGGCGTGATTTTCTGGCTTAGTGGATGACAGCCGCGACTTGCGCCGCAACATTACGGCACGATCGCCTCATCTTGCCTATGATCACCGGACCGTGCGTCAGCGCACGATCTCGTGCGATACTCAGTCTAGTTGTGTTGATGGGTGACGCGTTCACTAACTGCCTCACGACCTCAGAAATTTATCACTGTTTAAGTTTGAACTAGATAAAAACCGAGCATTTTTCATATAAGTTGATTTATCGTTTACTAGTAAATAGCATTAATTGATGCAAGGTGATTCATTGTATTGGAGCCTTGCAAGGTGAATCACCTTGTAAAGGCAAGGTGATTCATTTACACAGCGTCCTGCGCCTGTCTGCAGCGTCCTGCACCTGTCTGCAGCGTCCCGCACCTGTCTGCAGCGTCCTGCACCTGTCTGCAGTGTCCTGCACCTGTCTGCAGTGTCCTGCACCTGTGTGTCTGAAGTGGGCTGCAACTCCCGCAATATACTGCAGACATCCACAGCGGCCGACACAAGTCTGTAGCAGCCTGCAGACACCCGGAGCACGCATGCAGTAGGACGTTTTCCACAATCAGCAGACGCAGTCATTAGCATCAATTTAGCCTTGGAACGCGCGACCGTGCAGAACGCAAGGCGGCAGATTCAAGCGAAATGAAGGCAAAGGGAAGTTGTTTATCATTTCACTGCACGCACCTGCTCTGCGCTTCTGATGCAGGACTCGCAAACCTGGCTGGAACCTTTGACAAAAAAAGTATAAATTATGCAGCTGGAGAAATGTTTCTAATGCGTCAGTTTCGAGTGTTTCCAGTTCAAGGGAGTTCTATAAAAAACTGCAAGTGCGCCATTGAAACCGTACGTCCAGCAGAGGGTCAAACCAGATATTCATCAGAGGGGCAAGACCACATACCCCCTTGAAATACATTGCACAAACTTGGTGTTCAGTTTAACTTATAAGTGAATACTCAATGCTGACACTTCTACCCTGGTATCGGAAACTAGAATCTACAGCTAGGTATGGCCAATGATTTTGGGAAAAGTGAGTTTCTCTATTTTCTCGTTAAATTAAAGTGTAGTCTTGCGTAGTTTTTAATTGGTTGCTTCGGGAAAACATTTTAGAGGATAAATAAAAACATAAATTGCCCACAAACAAATTTTAATAACCAGCAAAACTAAAAAGTAATTATTCTAATTACTTACCATGTTGAACACGCTTCTTCAAACTGTTTTGATGAGCTTTGACATGCTTTTCACTAATTTCCCAATGATATTATATCAATGAACCTTCACTCTTCTTCAATTAAAGCTCCAAGTTGCGCTAAATTAGTGGGCTTCTTCTTGTTCGCTCGACTTATGATGATCGACCATGAATTTTTGATCGGATTTAGATCAGCCAAATTTCCAGGCCCAAGACCCAAAATCTTCACTCCATTGTCATCAAGAAACTTTTTAACCACTCGTGCATTATGACAGGGAACGCCATCATGTTGGTAAACCACCTCTTTGTCGGGAAACTGACCGGCTATCGTTGGAAGGAGATGATCTTTTAAGGCTTTCAGGTACCAGGCTAAATTCATTGCTGTGTTTTGGGTAAAATCGTCAGTGCCCCCAGTTCACTTACCTGAAAAGCAACCCCAGACGTGAAGAGTGGCAGGATGCTTGACCGTTGGAACGACACACTCCTTGTTAAATCTCTTGCCTTTTCTACGTCGCACGAGGCTTTTCCCTAAAGTGGCAAAAAGGGGGAACGGAGATTGATCGGAGAAAATGATTTTACCCCATTGTTCAGCAGTCCAATGCTGGTACTTCCTGCAAAAATTGAGCCGGTCATTGATGTTCTTTGCCGTCAAAAAGAGGTTTCTTCGCAGCTCTTCTTGAAGCAAGTCCGTTGTTGAAGAGTCGACGTCAAACAGCGCTGAGGCATGGACGTCAGCCATCTCATTCCTGCACAAGCTCTGAACTGCTGGCAGTCCTTTCCCGTAACGAGGATCGCACTAAAGCTCTATCTTGACGAACCAACGACAATCTTCTCCTGTCAGGGGCTGTCTTCTCCACTGTGGATTTTGTCTCGTTGAATTGTTTTACCAATCTGTAGACAGTTGACGATCATGCAAGGTGCGTGGCAACGATTTCCTTTTTTTGATAGACCACTCTGATGGAGAAGAATAATTGTTTTCCTAATTTCTTCCAAAATCCCCATGACATTGAATCTGAGAAAGAAAATTTTTTTTTAAAATCTGAAAAAAATAATGAAACAAAATATTTCAAAATAAACATGCCACTCACCTTGCAAACGACTTTTACATCAGTTCCAATGCCCGTATTAGCTTTTAAACCAGCACAAATAGGTTTTCCGTACTATGGGAAAAGCAAAATTGGTAAATTTTTAAGAAAATCCACGTAATTTTGCATTTTTTGTAACCTCGCTTCTAAGTAATTTTGCTACATTATAGGACTGTTAACGATTAGGCATAAGTAAACTCTGAAATAAAGCTGTGAATTAAAAAAAAGATTTGTCTCAAAATCATTGGCCACACCTGTAAAACTCGTGAATGAATTTGTTCAATATTTCATTGCGAGCTGTGAGACAGAGCTGTGAATTTTAAATCTTACTCATCTATGAGGTAATGAGATAATTTCCCCACAACTCGAATGAACTATTTGAACCTCTGTACATAGTTCGTGGAAACAAATGATCGAATAACCTCCACGTCCATGACGTGACGATAGCAAATTCGTCGCATTACTTCTATCAAGGGATGGGATGCACAAAGTGGTTTCATGTTTGTGCTTAGTTTTGTGTAGCATTCAAGCTAAAACTGAAATTCATGTTTCTCTGTTTCAGTAGTTTTAATGAAGGAAATTGTTGGAGTCGAAAATAAAATTTTTACTGCCAGTAAATTAGTACTAGCTCTATTCGCCCATCCGTCCTTCAGGGAATCAGTGCTCGGCCTGTTCATATTTAGCATTAATCTATCACTTCTATTCTGATCTGCGAGGAGAAAAGATCTGCTTTATCTGAATGCCTATTTCTACATTCTCCTATTCGGAGCATGCGAGTGATGGCCTTAAGAGAAATGCATGATGTACTCAGTCTATTAATCATATGTTCTTCTTTACCTGATTTTCATATCAAAGAGTAGTGGAGATACGTAACAAAGAACCTCGTAGGCGACAGCCATGGATATGCGGACTTACACCTAGCCCAGCCACTCGGCTGTTGGGGCTAGCGTACCTTGTCGTATGCTACTCAGCGTTGGACTGGCTAGCGTACCGTGCAGGTTAGCGTGCCGTGTCGTGCGCTACGCAGCGTTGGATTGGCTAGCGTACCGTGCAGGTTAGCGCGCCGTGTCGTGCGCTACACAGCGTTGGATTGGCTAGCGTACCGTGCCGGCTAGCGTTCCGTGACGTGCGATATACAGCGTTGGATTGGCTAGCGTACCGTGCAGGCTAGCGTACCGTGCCGGCTAGCGTGCCGTGACGTGCGCTACACAGCGTTGGATTGGCTAGCGTACCGTGCCGGCTAGCGTTTCGTGACGTGCGCTACACAGCGTTGGATTGGCTAGCGTACCGTGCCAGTTAGCGTTCCGTGACGTGCGATATACAGCGTTGGATTGCCCGTATGGACGCCGTGCGAGTGGCCTGAGCAGCGGTTCGTTAATTAACGGTGAAACTTGATACATTTGGTCTGAGGTGAGATAGGGTTTCGTATTCGGTTGCTGACAATCCTTGGCCCAAGTTGTGCATCAGTTAGGTATGAGATCAGCTGTTTAATTCACGCCTTCATGATTAGAAATAATTATTTACATGTAAGTTGAATTCCATGCGAACGAAAAATGTCAAATTTTGATGTGTTCTAGATAATATGCATTCCATGTTTTAATTTCTCAATCAAAGACTTACTTTAGTTCTACATGCGTATTCTCTGTGCGAAACATCAAATCAATATTTCTTATCGTTATTAAAAATCTGAACTCCATATTTACTACTAATCATTTCATTTCTATTCGTCTTGAACTCTTTTACCTCTATTCGACTTTCGAAATCATGATTTCATTTGTTGTCCAAAATTATGTTCTTCCTCGATTTTCAAAATATTATTTTGTTCGAAATTGGAAATCGAAATTTTACTCGGTAGTAAAAATTGTAATTCTATTCGATTTCCAGAGCAGTATTTCTACTCGATCATTGGAATCAAAAATCAATTTTGTATTAAAAAACGCTATTCTATTTAGCATTAAAAATCTCTATTCTCCTGAGTATTAGAAATTGCAATTTTCTTCCGTATCAGAAATCGCAGTTCAGTTAGATATTAGTATATTCAGTGACAAAGAGCAGGTCGGGACGAAAAAGGAAGACCGTGCCATTGAAACCGAACTGGATCGCACTTTCTTTCCTTCAAGTCCTATGTTCGCGTTTAAGTAGAAAAAACTGGGAGAAAATTGAATTTAGAATTATAATGAAGAAAAGTTTTTACTCCTATTTTTTACGGTGAATATTACCTCGATTTTCAGCATCCGATCATAACTTTACTCATTGGTTTTAAATTTTAAACTCAGCTATGAATAATCACATTATAAACCAAATATCAGTTACACAGACATCAACAATCAGTCGACGTCATCTAACCGAAAACTTTAATGAAATATGGAGTCCCCTGCGGCCGGCCAATATTCTACTGTTGTGGCCATTTGAGCTTAAATTTCGCCTTTTAACACATTCCCTGCGAAGGGACCCACCGGTGGGTCCCTTAGGTGATTTTCATAGTGCTGCTGACCCACCTGCAGTCACTAACTCATTTTTTATTAATACCTAATGAAAGCTAAATAAACGCCAGATCCAGGTAAAGTTTACTATTTTCAAAGTTGATTACCACAACTGACTTTAAATTTGAATTGAATACTAAACTTCAGTTTAACCCATCGCAGTTAACGTGTGAACATAAAATGTTAGCAAGACCGTGGTCATAGGCTTTAAAAACTGTCCATAGTCTAAGTGGAAGTGGAAACGAAAATAAAGAAGAGAAACTGAAGATGTATGTCATGGGTTCCTGTGTGTTTGTCTCAGATACCCCTTCATGATAGCCCTCACGGGCTCCATCGCGACAGTTCTTACGAATACATCGCACACTTCTAACAAATTTTCCCGGAGCAGCTTGAATTTTAGATACGGATTTGGTTGTGTGTAGATGAGAGTAGGTCATGCTCTCTCTTCTCGTTCCTGTCCCCTCTGAGTGGATCGGCCAGAGGTAAGTGCAGAGAAGTCGAACACCTGTTTTTCAGATAGGATTTGGAAAGAACCTAACCAAATGTTGAATGTATGGCGTCTATCCCAGGGAGGCACGTACAAGCATGACTGATGAATCGTAACACTTGCAATAAGCAGTCCAAGAATCCATCATTTTAATGCTAAAATTCATCTTCCTGTGAAAGTGAAAGAAAATTATTAAATGCAAATGAAAGAACTATGAATTATGCATTTCGGAGCAAAAAATTCTTCTACAAGTTTGGTGAGAATTTATTTGCATTCGCAAGGGTAACATTTTGAACGTGACTTTAATTATTCGTTGTTGATAGGAAAATGCAGGGAGGGAGGCATAGTTTGAGTGCCTTTCAGTTTGTTTTTGGGCTCATGATAGAGGCTGTGACTGACTGAAATAGCGATCAATCATTTTGAAGCTTCATATACCGACCTACTTTAGCTACCGGGAATGCATTTAAAGACTTGAATGCCGAAGAGAACGTCTGCCCGGCGACCGTCCCGCGCCATTGAAAAGCCTCATCTTCCTTGGCCTATTTCTGTTTTTAATTTGTGTGCCTGAAAATTTTCTTATCCTAAGTATCATCTAACACACATTTATTCTAACAATTCAAAGCTCGGACATGAACTAAATGACTTCAACAGGCCGTTGCTGGCCATCGTGGGTCCTAATAAAGACTTATTACAAACTTTTATCACCTATTATCTCGTGATAATTTTTGACTTGAATATTTGTTTTTACTTCTTGTCATCTATTTCTCATGAGAATCTAAGCAGGCAGTGTCTTATAAAGGTAAAATTTCATTTGGTGAGAATATTTTTAGTTCACTATTCATGTCGATTTAAGTGAAGTTCTTGAAATTTATATTTTCCTGGGTAACTAACTCTGAAAATTTTGCCCATCATTGAATTTCGTCAACTCTCAATATCCTCCGTTAGCTGATGATCAACTTTCTGGGTCGCGCAAAGTTCGTCTTTGTTAGAATTATTGCCACCGGCTCCCTTTTCTTGATTTTTTACCGACGAGAGCTGTGTTACAGCTTCGTCATCCCCAGTCAAGCTTCAAGCTAATATCAGGATTTCGGCCGGCATCCTGGCATGTGAGCTTCGTTAAGAAATTAATGCAATTTTTATGATAAATTGCATATTTTTCAAAACACGTTTAGCTCCTGTTGTGTCAGGTTATTGATCTAATTATTTATAAAATTACCCTACATAGGATTTTAATTCTCGTTCTTTTTCTTTATGATCAGTTTCAAAAGCTAATTCCCTCTATATCCGGCTGCACGACTGATGAACCTCCGGAAGATCGTCCTTAGTTTCGCTTTTTGAAGATAGTTTTTGAACGAGTCATTTGCAGAAAAGTTTATGTTAACCGTTAATAGAAATAAATTTAGAATAATACCGTTGAGCCTTGCAGTGTGTTTTGACTAAATGTGGTTTAAATTCATTACCTGTGTCTCCCAGTTACATAGATGTTAATCGAAAGAATCCTTCAGCAGGTTTCTTTTCGGACTTCATCCGTGTTCGAAGGACTTGATAGAGTTGACGGGGATGCTTCAGGTGAACCTATGATGGTCTGAGGAGTTTTTCTTTATTGATTCTGATTTTCAAGGAAGGAGTAAAGGGCGTCATCCAAACTTTACAATAAAGCAACACCTATTAAATAAGATCAATTCCCTTACTCGATCACAATGAGTTGAAGAGAAACGACCAGTGAAAGGTTTCTGCAGTTGGAAAGCGAAAGAAACCCTTTGTAGTTATCTGCTCTTCAACGCTTGTTAAGACTAAAATCTTGCAAATCACAAAAAAGCTCAGAATCTCCTATAATGACTATTTTACAAAAACAAGAACTAAGCTGCCCTACACAACAAATCAGTTAAAGAACAATACCCGGATATTCACATCGCCTACTGCTCTGAAGGTAACATAACTTACAAATTTGCCAAAGAGTGCAGCGGTGCCCACCATAAATGAAGATTGCCTAACTACACTGCAGGGAAAGTGGCCGAAGACCGTCGAATCTTCGTCTACTAAACCCTCACTTCAACTCTTCCGCCAAAAGACCCGAGACGCCAACCCGCGAGGTCAATGAGTTGTCAATAATTCCTCTCTTCTCGCCTGGCGAATAGTTGCGTTCAAGTACTGTATTCAATACAAACTCGCTCAGCGTTAAGAGAGTATGAGTAGCTCTGAATTTCCTACTTTCTCATTTTAACAAGTTAATGGTGATCAAGAATTCAGAATCAACAACAACTTCACTATGTACAACTTCATCTCTGGAATACCGGTAAGTGGTGGCGCATCGTTTTCCATCATTCTTTTCAATGTTAGATCAAAGAATAAAAAATTTCCATCTAGTTGTGTCATAGGCCTATTTGCCTTACAAATTTAACAGTTTTAGAATCACTGAAACTTTGGTTACAACTTGTAGTGTCGTACTATCGACACAACTTGAGGTATTGTAGCAGAAGCTTTAACTTCTGTACCCTTAGGTGTAAACTAAGAATCAGGATAGGTAAACGCGCAGCAAGGCTCTTAGTAATGTACTGATTCCGTCGGTGACAGACCTTCCTTAAATCTAGCAATGCCCGGAAGTCAAACAAAGATCTTCCGTTGCTTGTAAAAGGCAAAGCGTAGCAAGACACCATGAAGGACTTCGCCGGCCAGCTTCCGCGGCTTATGGCTCTTCCGGCCCCAAGACATGCGAAACCCAAATTCAACAAAGACATCCGGCGGCGCCTGCCTTGCAAGACTCACTGCGAGATATAACACAACTGAAACTGATTAAAAATGCATTAGTGATTTGATAGAGGTATTCCCATCTACTATGAATCACAGTATACGAGTATGGTCAGAAAGTGTTTTGAATTATTTTTCATTACGAATGGTGTGGGAATTTTGACTTGTACTTTACTATTTAAAATTAATAGACCTATTTTCTTTTATTTATACCGTTCTTGCTCACTTAATATTTACACGCTCAACGATCTACTTATGGTTGATGTACTATCAAATATACCGAACCAGTGTGATACTACGTGCTTGGATTTAAACAATAATCTTTTTATTTCTTCAATAGATGAATTTCTATAGATCTTTGCGTGTCATACCTTTACCCCTCATGTTGTTCAACTAATTCGTATATCTAAGAGGGCATTAGGCGTCAAGTTATTTCTTTTTGATCAAATATGATGCAGTTTCTTTGTCAAGGATTTTGTGTNTGTCAATTCCTCTCTTCTAGCCTGACGAATAGTTGTGTTCAAGGTGTACTCAGTACAAACTCGCTCAGCGTTAAGAGAGTATGAGGAGCTCTGAATTTCCTACTTTCTCATTTTAACAAGTTAATGGTGATCAAGAATTCAGTATCAACAACAACTTCACTATGTGCAACTCCATCTCTGGAATACCGGTAAGTGGTGGCTCATCGTTTTCCATAAATCTTTTCAATATTAGATTCAAGAATAAACAATTTTCACCTAGTTGTGTCATAAGTCTATTTGCCCTAGAAATTTGACAGTTTTAGAATCACTGAAACTTTGGTTACAACTGAAACATTAAAAATGCATTTGTGATTTGGTGATATTGCCATTAGTGATATTGCCATCTACTATGAATCACAGTATACGAGTATGATCAGAAAGCGTTTGATTTATTTTTCATTACGAATGATATGGGAATTTTGATTTGTACTTTACTATTTAAAATTATTAGAATTATTTTCTTTTGTTTATGCCGTTTACAATATTAATAATATTAATATTTATTAATATTTACACGCTCAACGATCTACTTATGATTGATGTACTATCAAATATACCGAACCAGTATGATATTTCGTGCTTGGATTTCAACAATAATCTTTTTATTTCTTCAATAGATGAATTTCTATAGATCTTTGCGTGTCATACCTTTACCCCTCATGTTGTTCAACTAATGCGTATATCTAAGAATGCATTAGGCGTCAAGTTATTTCTTTTTGATCAAATATGATGCAGTTTCTTTGTCAAGGATTTTGTGTTGGGGGTAATAGAGTGCAATTTGTCTGGCGTGTTTATTTAATATTTGACATTGTTGTCAACCTTTTAGAGCCGGTTTTCTACCGTCGGACAAGAAATTCCGCTCATATGGCTGAGTTAGAGGAATGTTATTGTAAACTCCGCTCAGCGAGACAGCGATTGCATCAATGGGAATTAACACTCTTAGGAGGAAAATGAAAATGGCCAACCTAACTGCAGGTTAGGTTGGCCTTCCTTTTTTGAAATAAAATAGGTCTTTGTTCTGTCACGGACCATCTTTTTCCAGTTCACAACTGTCTGATTTTTCAGCACCACTTTCATTATTAACTTTGATCTTGTTTTACAACTTGTCTCTCACCTTGCCGTTCTTATGTGCAGGGGTCTTGCGTGCATAGATTCTGTGTCCCCGAAATTTCATACTAAATGGTGCCTTCCTCCTTCCTTTCGTTGGAAAGACTTTGTTGTAGTTAGGAAAGCTTAAACCAATCTAATCTAATGAAATTGCAAATTTTATTTAATGAAACACTAAAGATCGATTATTCTGATTAAATTATTGCAAAGATTTGAAATTCAAATTATTCAGCCTTTTCCCTGAAAAAATAGTACAAAAGCATGAACTTTGGCCTAAATAATGCATCGAAGATCTAGTGCTTATGGTGAAGAAACAGCCTAAGCTCTTAGGATTGTTCAGATATTCGATGATAAACCATACTTCTTAAAGGATCTCTCTGAAACTAATGAACTTCGTCAATCGTAGAAGCAAGAAATATTACTTTCAAAATCGAGTCTTCATACATAAATTTCTCGAAAATTATAAAACATATTAGATGGAATAACTAATCATGCAAGGGCGCAAAATATATTTCCTTAGTAACAGGTGGCTCATTTGTCTTCGATGTGACGTGCCTTCTCATATCGAGTATTTAAGCTGTATAGTAACGCAGCTGGGTAGGAATTATGTTCCATTAGCAGAATCAGAACTTAGACTTTTTGCGCCTAATGTTCGAGAAACGTTTCCCTCAACTCAAACTGATTCTAGTGATGTAGATCCATTTATCATGACACAGACTAGCAAACTGCATCATGCAGACGAGTTTCTACCGCATAATTTTACTTCTATCTGTAATGTTTTTTTCAAATTTCAGCGGATTTGGTAGATTTGTACCGCACTTGTTTTCAAAACTAGTGACACAGAGATAATTTTAAGTCATCAGGGAGCCGTAGCAATCGTCATACAAATGAAAGTGCAAGATAAGCTACCTTAATCATTTCATCATTTGAGGTATATCTTCGAATAGAACCTAATTTCAAACGTTTCGGCCACAGGCCATCATCAGTGGTAAGAATTCTGAAAAGTACAGAGTAAAAAGTAAAAATAGACTATTTTAGAATGACAAATCTAAAAACCAGCTATAAAATTAGGTTAATTGAGATTATCTATTTACAATGGCTAAAAGAAATGAACTAAGAGTGTTGTTTAAACCCGGCTTAAGTTTAATAATGTACAAGGACTCTAAAATGCGCATATCTATATAAAACTGTGGTTTTGCCAAGCTTTTCAATTTTTTTTTAGAATTATCAGTGCTTAATTTATTTTTTGTCTTTGATTCAAAATACTATAAACAGACGGAAGGTATGGCTATGGGCTTGCCTTTGAGCCCAACATTTGCCAACATATTTATGTGTGAAAATGAAGTTCAGTGGCTGTCGACCTGCCCCCGAGTCTTTTAAGCCCGTGTTTTATAGACGTTACATAGATGACACGTTCCTGCTCTTTTGTGAATCATGTTACGCCCAATTGGTCTTGCATTATTTGAATAAAAACATGAAAATATAAAATTTACCATGGAAATAGAACAAGATCAAAAAATTTCCTTTTTAGACTGCCTAATTCATAAGTGAAATAATTTCGGGTACACTGTTTACAGAAAAAAAGTTTTTCAGGACTAGGCATAAGTTTTTACAGCTTATGTCCGTAGTCTTTCAAGATTTGTAGTGTCACAACGTTGATATCCCGCGCCTTTAAAATGTGTACTAATTTCCCTTTCTTACATCAAGAATTTGACTTTTTGAGATATTTTTTCATAAACAATGGCAACTCCGTAAGTTGCATAGATCCAAAAATACGTTTATTCCTCGATAGATTCTATGGCAACGGATCTGAAGTTGGCAACATCGACCCCGCCCATAGGACTGCAAATGTATCTCTTCCTTACTTTGGTGCGCAGTCTGAGAAGTTGAAGAAAGAATTGGCTAGTGTGTTTTCGAAGTATTTTTCTGATGTGAATTTTAAAATTGTATTGGTAAAGAACTTTAGGAAATCATCGTAATTTAATTATAAAGATAATCTTCCTGCCGCAATGCAAGCTACTCTTGTTTATAAGTTTAGTTGTGCACGTTGTGCATCAGAGTACATTGGATGTATGTACATCCCGTTGCGAGCATTCTGGTAGGAGCTTTAGAACAGGGTCAATTTTTTCAAAGCCCCCATTTTCCGCTGTTAGAGAGCATTTTGACGAGTGCGATAATGCAATTTCCATCAATCAATTTTCGATCTTGGCAAAACCACAGTTTTATACAGATTTGCGCATTTTAGAGTNCCTTGTACATTTTTTTAAACTTAAGCCGGGCTTAAACAGCACTCTTAGTTAATTTCCTTCAGCCATAGTAAATAAATAAACGAAATTAACGTAGTTTTATAGCTTGCTTTTAGATTTGTCATTCTAAAAGAGATAATTATATATCATACCCATCACGTTTCTGCTTGTTTTTGTTGCAATATTAAGAAAAAATATTTCATGAATAACTCAGGTTTTCTTGAAAGCAATTCTATGATAAGCAAGTGACACTTTGGATTTTGAAAATGCTTATGAACCCCATCTGCCGTTTTTTACTAGGTGGATGATCTTTCCCCATCTTTCGAAACAAATGTTTTATTATCGTTTGCTTTTGAGTTGCGAAAGTTAATTAATGCTGTGAATAAAAAAATATGTAGTGGGAAAAATGATAAAATAATGGAATCAGAGGTCTTCTACTTACAGTCTTGTTAGAAGCTATTTGTCAAAGCGGACTCAATTTATTACTTCAGTGCTCATTCGACAACAATTCCGCCAGTCGATGTGAGAGTGCCACAAGGATCTGTATTGAGTTTTTCCTCTTCAATGTATTTGTCAATGAGGGGTTCCGATTGGGAAATGAAATCTATCTCATTTCTGACGATGCTGTGGTTAACGTTAGCAGAAATAATAAAGGACATGCTGTGGAGAAAATGAGAAATTTAGTCGTGAACTGGAGTAATTAGTTATCGACCAACAAACTCGCTTCCCATTTTGCTTTAACACGTTGACTCCGATTGTGCGGTTGCTTACGATCAGTTTGGTTAGGCTAGAAGAAGTCGTTTTGAAAAACCGGCTTTTCTGCTCAAATACATTTTTAACCTTTTTGAAAAGTGTAAAGAATACAATTGAACCATAATGTATTACCTCTTACTCTGAAATTTATTTCGAAAAAGGTAGCAAAATAGTTGAAATGTTATTTGTATATTCCGGTACGTAAATGAACAACTTACCAAGTGGTACACATATGTACCGCTTCGGAGTCAATGCGTTAATCAAAATTTATGTTCATCCGCTTGATCTCCATCATACAGAAATGCCTTTGATTAATTTTCGTGTGAACCTTTTTGAATGGGTAAGTTATTTAAAACACTTATGCACAATTATGGCCAAAAACTGGAGTTTATTGAGCACATCAAAATGGGTAACTGGTAAGTTCAGAAGGTGCTCGGTATTTTCTTTGCAACATCAAAATGTGCAAATAGAAGCACAATGATATTGCACTATTGCTTTATCATTGTATTATATCTTCACATCATATGTATATGCAGTCATTATAAGGGAGAGAGTAGTTTTCTGTCAATATGAGTAAAAGAATAAAAATTAATCGTATCCTTCGGATCAGATGGCAGATAAACCCATTAATTTCTTCCCATATATGCTTAATTTATCAATGTATAAGCTGTTTAAGAAAATACTTTTTGGCTGTGTGTGTAAATATTCAGTCCTTAATTTTATGGGCGAGGTTCTTGACATTAAAGAAATCGTGATCTAAATAGTAAGCCACTGATCTCTGGTACCCGGCCTCCTCCAAGGAAGTTCCTTTTCAATTTACTTTCTATCCGCCTTGATACGGAGAAAAAAATCCACAGTTTTCCAGAGCATTTTCATTTATAGTTTGTTGCCTATTAGATAAAAAGAACCCATGTCTAATGATTCAATAAAGCTTTTATAGAAAAAGTTAATTTTAAAAAATTGTTGAAATGTGGTGCGATCCTTCATATTTTTAACACGATCAAACTCTTACATTTCATGGCATAGATTTTATTTTTTTGTAACTATGCCGAAAAAAATCGATCATTTGTTATGGGTAGTAAATTAAAGTGCTTCCCTGTAATAGACATGTCTGTTGTTCCTGACCAGGAATTCGTAACTTCTTCGTAATTAAAAATCTAAACGACTAAGATTTTGCATCCACTAGTTTATAGGCACGTCATTGTGCTCTAACTCCTCACTACCTACAATATCTCCTTCTAAATTTTTCTTGAATTTACTTTAGGTTTTTTAAAATCAATTGAGCACTTAAAAATCAGTGTATTTTAATAATTCTACTCATTATAATCGTGCGGACGATTAATTTTCCTTCTGGGGCTTTTCAGATCTTATTCAAACACGAATTTCATCTATAAATAAATAAATATCGATGAATAAATGTCATGTCTCGCAAATTTTTCAACTTCTAATCATTTACGTGCAAAAAATAAGTAAAATTGGACACATCAAACAGCCCACTTCCTTTTTGATACACTCTAGAAATGTTATCACACGTCTTCGGTCACGCCATAAAAGGAAACGTTCGTTGAGAGACCAAATCGAATGCATCATTTACTTTGGCAGTAGAAAGGATGAAGTCCAGAAGTGCCACCTGACTCGATGAAGACCCTCGGTCACTGGATGTGCTGATGACGTGCTCCGTGATGGTCTCTGTCCTAATGATGATCACACTGCCCTAGTAACCTGCTTGTATGAGCACAAGCTTAATTGTACCTCTTATAATGAGTTGCCATTTCTCCAGTGGCTGCCTCCGTAGTAATGCCTCGCTAATTCTACGTAGCTCATTGACAATGCATACCATAATTGTTCGACTGATCACTCTGTCTCAAAACATTCAAATCGTACCGGGGATTTTCACGTATGTTTTTAGTGGGATTTTAACTATCCTATTTCAAGTACAGTACTGCGCCACATTACTTCCCAACCATAAGCTTACGCCCCGTTTTTTACGATAAATTCATCCTTATAAGGATGAGACATCCGCCTACATAATTATAACATTACTGAGATGGGTTCGTGTTTTGGAAATCTAAGTTTCATCAAGAATGAAACCACAAAAAACGGAATAAAATTCATTTTTTCTAAAAAAAGGGGCATTCAGACTAGCGCTAGTTTCGACACTTCATTATCAATGAATGCTCTGAAAGTAAGATCAACAGTTTGTAAAAATTGACATTTCAATAATTGCTATATTTATACAGCCTATATGATGTACAATTGACAGGCACTTTGTTCTACTTAAACCCGAGAGCATGTCGGTGCAGAATACAGTACGTGACAATAGTATGAGGGCTTCTACCTTGACAAGGGCTGCAAATCCTGACTTGTTTCCAAGCATGGCTGGTGCTCCATCAGTGTAAAACGACCTTATGTTCTAGCTTCAGTGAGCAAAATCTTGTGCCATGTAGAAGTCGTTGATGACAGTGATAATGTCCTGAGTACCCGGTCTTAATTGTGATCAAAGTGCCTGTCAATTGTACATTATATAGGCTGTATAAATATAGCAATTATTGAAATGTCCATTTATACATATTGTTGATCTTACTGTCAGAGCATTCATTGATGATGAAGTGTCGAAACTAGCGCTAGTCTGAATGCCCCTTTTTCAGAAAAAATGAATTTTATTCCGTTTTTTTGTGGTTTTATTCTTGATGAAATTATAACATTGGGAAACAAACTTTTGGTTGCATGAGTTCTGACACTTGGTTCTAGTGGATTTGAGGTCCCTGATTCCAAAAATGCCATTCGTTTGTAAAGATTGGGTCTAGTTTTCATGCGACGCAACCGTGTTTTTATTTTAGTCAAGAATTTTGATTAAATTTAATAGTACAGTGTTGGTAAAGAAAATCCTATCACCAATAGAAGTGATCATGTTTCTTTTACAAATTTCAGAAAGCTGTTGAAGAAAAAGTGGCTTCACAATGAATTAAAAGGAAATATCTGGCGCGTCCGGATGTGTTCTGTTACACCTGTGGTACATTCACAGCTCCATATTAAGGAAAGAAGGAACATTAGTGAATTTGTGAAGCAAGCTTACTTTTGTTACTTTGAAGTGAAACTTTGATACCAAGATAAACCCTAGACACCATATAGGGTATGTCATTCATGCGAAAAAAACTTGCGTCAATGGACAAAAGGAAAAAATAAAATGAAATTCGTTATTCCGATGATATGGCGTGAGTCACGAGACCATGTCACAGACTGTTGGTTTCACTGGTAAATGTAGTACATTTTTCCGTGAAAAGAAAAAATTTTAAACGTTCCAAAATAAGTTAAGCGACATTTAAGTTTTACTCTGGAAAGAGATAAGTAATGATCACAAATCGTAACCCTCCGTAACGGACACAGGACAGGGCGAGCTGTAACGAATACCGGGGCAGGACAAGCTCTAGGAAACTTCATCAGTTCCATACCATGCCCACCCTCTGCTGTGGTATCGTCCACCCTGAAATTGCATCAAAAAACGAACGGTCGATGAAATTATCAGAGTTAAAACAAAAAGAAGTAGAGTTTGATGACACGAGAACAAGCAAGAGTTTTAACTCCAAAGTACAGGGTGCGCCAGAGAAACTTACTTATTTGAAAAAATTCCCGCGCGGTGAGTTGAGCGGGTAGAGGGGCGAGAGGGGGCGCATCTGGAGATGGAAGTTCCCAAGTTTGTTCCTCCCGCCAGTCAGT
>JACJUY010003088.1:50771-61770 GCA_014220935.1 Platorchestia sp. MABIK | reverse complement strand
TGGCTCCAAGCTAAAGTTGCTGCGCTCATCCGCACCCTTGGCAGCACGAGGCCGGAGCTGAGGCACAGATGCAGCACCTCGCACGATTTTGATTGAGTACTCTGCACACATTTGGGAGATGAAAACAAGATAGCAAAGATCTGGAAAAGAGAGGAGGAGTGAAAAGCTCGCGCACGTATGTTCTTAGAAATACTTTCTCTCTGATGAAGGTCGACTAAAAAAATAAGGCCTTTTATTGTCAAAATCATCAGTGAGTGATAATTGCGTGCATTCTTACTAGGATTTCTTAAAACACTACACAAAACTTATTTCTATCGACTTTCGGTTTCCAATTACTTTGAACATAGGCTGTTGTAAAAGTTAAATGACTAAGAAGATAGTTTTCTCTAGATTTAGTCGTAATAACGCGGAAGGCCTGAGATCCTTTTGACAGGCGTTTGGAGGCACGACCGGCAGAGGGCGACACTCTCAGTAACGAGTTCACTTTATAGAATTCAGAAAAGGGCACAAACAGCAATCTCAACGTTGACGAGAGCATTGTCGTCAAGTTTGACTTCCCAACAAGAAGAGTTAGAACCATAAGCACGAACGTTCACTTTTTATTGAGCAACGCGTATTTTTTTCAAAGCCGCTGTCATTTGATTATAAATTTATTAATTTCTCTGAACTTCAGACTGCAATACGAGCCTCCAGGCATCCCGCTAGAGCCCTTTTTGAAGATATCCGCTCTAAAAATAAAAGAAATATCATTTAAAAATGAGAAAAAGAGAAATAGGATTTCAGTGGTTGCGAATAAAATCTAGCTGCTGTCTTAGTATAAGCCATTGTCTTCGCAAGAATGTAATTTTGGAATTAAGGATCAATTTAGTCACTTAATTTTATACAACAAGGTAAGAACCATTCTTAAAAATAGTAATAAAGATTCTAAAAGCAGTTTCTGGAAAGAATCTGCAAATATATAGATTATGTTAAGAAAAGCGCAAAGATCTTTTGAGAAAAATCCAATACCTGGATTAGGTGGTCTTCTAGCGACTAGAGGGACTCTGTGCTACAAGTAGAATGCATCACACAACTGTGTTCACTGTTGCAAATAGTTCATGGTTAGGAAATCCTCTGTGCTAGTCACTGTAGCGATTACCTAACCGCATCATAGATGAGGGAGACTGCGGCCCATTGCAAGGGAGAAGACCTTTCCATCCACTAAACCTCCCAAGACCTCCCCTCAGACCACGACCTTCCATCATCGACTGAGGGGGAAGATCCCCAAGCCTCCTTTCATTCCCAACCAAACATCCCTCCGATGCAAGATATTCAATCATCCCTTCATCCTCAAACTCATGTTTCTTCGATGGGCGATTTCCACGCCTCCCCTCATCCATAAGAACTTGAGTATGAAGCATTTACAAAGTCCCCAAAGACGCACTCGAGAGAAGACAAAACATGCGGTCAGTTAGAAGAGCGTTAAAGATTCTCCTTGAATCCAGACCGCGGTCTGGAGAATAAGTTCGGTCATCAGGAGGTCACACAAAAAAGCCCGACTTTCTAGCGCGACTTGGGCGTAGTCTACGGAATAAATCTCGGAAGAATCATCGAAGCCTGTAATAGATATACTCAGACACTACGAGTAACGCTCACTATGGTCAGATAAGAGCTAACAACCATCGCTACGATCCACTAGATGCTACCAACGCACGACGTGGCTTGCTCCAAGGGTGTATGACTCCAGCTTTACCTCTGTCTGTGAGCGCTGCAGCGGCTATCTCAAACTCGAATAATATTTCGAAGCAGCTGGCGAGTTACGACAGCTAACACGAGATATTAAGGTAAGACCACTGCGCTCCCAGCAGCTTCAGTTAAAATATTTGCTCTTACACCCTTTCGTTGAGACACTTCATGCTGCTGGACTACCCGCCTCAGACAACTGGAACTTGGCAGTTATTTGCCCAGTTACACCTAAACCTGGCAGTAAATTGCCCTGTTACATTTAAACAATTGCAAAGGAAACGACTGCCACATTTCTAGAACACCACAATGATATATATTTATATATATACTTTCATTTAATCTACAGAACTGTTCATTTATTAAGATAAAAACACTGACGTATTCGTGATCTCCAAATACCGAATTACAGTTGAAACCTTCAACTTATCAGATGCAGTCTCCAAGCCTTTGTACATACACGTGAAAATGACCACGAGGAGAAATCGCAAGGATGGCGACTTGCACGGCGCACAAGTTCTTGACGTGCACACACCAACTGGTAGGGGTCCTCTTAACTGCACCTAGTAGGTGACAGGGGAAAGAGAAGCAGCTTAGAGCAATGTTTCCTATCAGATTATACGATGCGTTCGATCTCGTACACCGTCTGTTTGAACTTGACCGAAAACGGTGGTTAGTGTTGAATCTGAATGGTACGAGGCGACGGCCGTGAGGAGCAAAATGCATGTGCCAAGATGCTTCCCGTGACGCGGGCTGGCCTCAATCGGAATGAGACAAATATAATCATGTGAGAGGCGAATATCCTTGCAACTGCGAAGCAATGCTCTGAATTATCCACCTGGAAATATATACCATGTACGACTTGTTTGACTGAAATTAGGTTAATTCAAAGGAGTAATGGTTATTTTTCGCACGAAACTAACTTTAATGAAACTTTAGGAGACGAATGCAGCCTTGTAGTACTCCCGAACGCAGTTATGAAAATTAAAAGGTGAATTTGCTTGCGGATAAAAATGAATCTATTTTCAACAAAAGTCATTCCACGACCTAGCGTCGTCAGACGTTTTAACCTATTTTAATTTTCACATAAGAATTATTGCAGTTGTCGCGCGTACCTTAAATTCAAGTTTCGGACGACTTGAGCCTTTAAAGAAATGATCTCAAGCAAACGCTGTAGTCGGGGAAATTGATTTTTTGACTCCCATACTAAACAGAGCCCAGGGGGCGCTCGTAAGCTGTTGTATTTTGCATTCGTGTCTTGATTTTACGTCTGCGTGAGCTGAAATAAAACTAAAAATCATCCTTCATGACGAAATTAAAATTCCAAGTTCAAAAATAGGGACTACCTGCCGCTGTATTTAAAATGTAGCTTTAAACTCGGCTGCTGGACGAGCCAAAAACTTTAGAAGCAGCTTTCTTTAGCTTGGCGAACAGTTAACGCTAGTCAAGAGAGCATTTAGGTTCAGTCTAGAGAGCAGTTAATTACAGTTTAAAGAGCAATTACCTCCGGTTAGCTCGCCCACATATTCCGGTCCGCCTAGTTTGCCAACTCGTGTCGATCATATGGAAGCAGAGTCAAATTTTCTAACTATTAAACTGATGGAAGGGTCAGAGACAAAATGTTTGCAGATGCTATGTACAAAAGAAGCAATAATAATTGCAGAAATAAGTGACATGTTCAAAGGATTGTCTAGCTGACGCTGCCGGCCACGCTGCGACGTCTTTTCTAAAGCTCAACAAACATGGCAAATTTAAGCAAGGGCTCCAGTATTTAAAAACTCTATAGTCAAATGGAATAACAATATCTAAAATTAGAAAGTAGGAATGTTAAATTATATTAAGTCAACTTTAATTTTGGAGTTCGAACTCGCTCCTTATGTGAGTTTGAATACTAATTCTTTCATTCACCAGACGCATCTACACATGGGGTCACCTCGGAACGCATCTACACTTGGGGTCTGCTCCATATGAATCTACACATGGGGTTAGCTCAAGACGCACCAACACATGGAGTCAGTTAGAGACGTTTCTGCGCATATCAGCTAGACCCATGGTGCCAGCTTAAAACGCATCTACGCATAAGGTTAACTCGAAACGCATCTGGACATGGGATCAGCTCGAAATGCATCTACACAGGGGTCAGCTCGAAACGCATCTACACAGGGGTCAGCTCGAAACGCATCTACACAGGGGTCAGCTCGAAACGCATCTACACAGGGGTCAGCTCGAAACGCATCTACACAGGGGTCAGCTCGAAACGCATCTACACAGGGGTCAGCTCGAGATGCACTGCACATGAGGTCAGCTCGGGATGCTACTGCACCCGATAGATCAGCGCCACAGTGCAAATACATAGTATTGCATGACATCAATTCTATATATATCATTCGCGGACGCCATCGTCAAGTACCTTCATTACACAACGCACCTCTTAATTACTTATAAAGGTCAGTACTCAGTTACTTTGATTTGATCTAAAAAGAAAAATTTCTGAACGTGAAAGATCGAAGTCGAAGAAAAACGAATGTGACTGTGGCTGACTACAGTCCGCATTAGGAATCGTTCCATTGACAGTTCAATCTTGGCCATTTAGAATTGTGTTTCTCATCTTCCATGCTTCCTTACATTTCCATCAATAGCTTTTAAATATAAAAAATTAATATTTGAAAAGCTCATTACAGTGCTAACCAATTTGATAAGCAGAGCGTTCTTTATTATGCACGTTAGAAAGTATCTTCAAAATATGCATGATTAAAGCTACAAACTTCAACTTCAAAGCTGATATACAGTCAACATCATAAACATAACATAAACCCATAAAGTATTATGAATCTCTTCTTACACTATCTTAGCTGTGAAGATAACACTAAGTACCACGCCACGTATAAATGACAACGCAACACGCTGCAGGTCTGCCCGATGTCGAACACCAAATTATGAAGCGTACTTATCCAAAATTCTAAGAAACAGCGACCCATAACGAAATACTTTCATCTAGAGCAGGCTCCTCTCCATCAAACGTAGCCTCTGGTCGGAGACTCCGCAGCACTTAATCCACCCACGGGCGCTCAGTGCCTTCTGACGAGGTACAGGCAGCGCGTTTTGATTTAGAGAGGAAAGATGGTGGCCGAGAGGAAGCTGAGCAGCAGCATCGCGACTGCAGCAATGTGGCCCACTAGCGAGGGCGGAGCGCTGGCTGTCAGGCCATCCATGTTGTTGCCCACTGAACTGGGGCACACTTCGGGACCCTTCGAAGGCTTCATCTCTGTACGAAAAAACGAGAATGACTTTTAGAATAGCACGGATAATAAGTTCTAAGAAAAACTTAAATATGGTGCACGAAGTGAGTCGAATGTTGAACACTCTATTTGAACACTGTTGGGTTGAACACTGTTGAACACTGAAGGGTTTGAACAAAATTTACTTAAACTGCAAATTGAGCTACACAAACAAACGGCAACATCACAGGAAGCAACTACCTGTTGCTTCCTCTATATTGTACTAGTTTGGAGCTGTATTTTTAAAACATAATTTCGGCATCGTTGATTTGAGAGAAAATTATATTTTCAAGCGGTTTTAGGTAGAGCCAATACTATTATCTGTAAGGCCGGTAACAATTTCCTTTAACACGTAAACTGCGTTACCGTCGTTGTTAACGGTTGGTTTGGTAGGGTGTAAGTAGCAGAATAGGGAAATCGACTTCACTGCTCGAATGCATTCATACCCTTCCTACAAAATATGAAAAATACAAGTGCACACTTACATTTCACATCGTGTGATAACAGTTCTTTTTTAAAAAGGGGGTGCGAAACTGATAAAGTGTCATTGATTTATACCAGTCCACGAATGAGCAATTTACCTATTGGTACACATGTGGCCCAAAACACGGAGAACGTGTTAAAAACATCACCTTATTATGAAGACAATGAAATGAAACAATTTTTTAGTCTTACTTTAAATATTTTGTTGTCATTGTGCAAAATTGTAAGTTTGAGTGAAATCGATTCTAAATAATTACTGTCATTTTATTTTGTGATAGTATTTAAAATTCTCTCTGTATAGTCGTGAACGGTTTAAATGAGCATAACTTTGAGACACCTCATATTAAGTTGAGATAATTAGCTGATAAGGCAAGCATGGAAGAAATTCCTCAGTTGATAACAACTATATTTCTGACGAAAATTTCTGTGGAATGCATTTGAAATTAATGAAGTATTATCAACCATGGATACATTTAAATTTTTGAACGTAATTCTCACTAGAGCGACATGATTACAATTGATTTTATGTGCTGAAGTACAGGGAATAAAGCCAAATAATTGAAGCGTTGTAAATATGTCTCCATTACTTTCATCATTTATCATTTGAAGATTAATTATCAATCTAAATTCGTTAAAAGGCTTAACTCAATTGCATATTTATTCGACCGGATATTAGAGATTCTTTTTCTATTTAAATTTAGTAAAATTTAATTTAAAATGGACGACCTGAGTTTCAAAACAGGTAAACTGATGAACCTAAAATGGCATAAAACTCGTTCATCAATACACCTGAATTATCAGCTACCATACCAAGAATCAAAACGCAATTGGACTGAAGAAGCATGGAAATTCTCCACCAACCGAGTAATTATGGCCAGGCTTTCAAGCGCACCGAAAGTGAGTTTTTGTGGAAGGAAATCATCGGACTACTGCTGCCCAAGTGATTGCTGAATTCGGTCAACATTTAAATCGATCAAAAGCCGTGTTCGCCGTCGGAGGTAATAATCTCTGCTTTTCAGTCTCAACTTTCTAAATATTTTGAAGTAGAGTAAGATTACAAGGGATAGTTTACCCACTAAATGGAAGCTAGTGATATTCGTCGACGAATCCGATTTTTCTTTTCTGCCAAAGGCAGAGCAAAAGCTTACGTATGGAGGCAGCTCTGCCCTGTCATTTTCTCACAGTGAAGAATAGATTCGGATTCAGTGAGGTTCTGGAAAACATTATACAGGGTGTTGGTGGAACCCTTTGGTACAAACTTCGGCTACTAGTAGAAAATACAAATTTAAACACTTTTTCATCAGTGACAAAATGTCGAAAAAGGCTTAGTTTTTTAATTATTGGGCTTAGCAGTTTTAATGCTGCGCTTCAAGAACTCACAGCGATCATAGTTAACCACATGCACTAATGTTCAATAATAACACACGAGGGTAATGAAAACGTTAAATAACATGAGGTACTTTAATAAATTATAGAAAGTAGCGCATCATTAACATCGATACACGCACGACACCTTCGTCGAAGCGAGTTGCGTACGTTGCCAAACATTCCTGGGTTGTCAGCGATATCTCCAGCAGCGACTGCAATTCGAGCGACAAGGTCTTCTTCCGACTCCACAGGTGTCGCATAAATCAGAGATTTGGAGTGCCCCCATAAGAAAAAATCTAACGGAGTCAAATCAGGTGATCTCGGTGGCCAGGACACAGCACCACCACGACCAATCCATCGATTTGGAAATTGTTGGTCAAGAAACCGTCGCACATTTAGAGCATAATGTGCCGGAGCTCCATCGTGTTGAAACCAAAGTCGTCTACGAGTACCTAACGGCAAATTTTCCAATAAACCAGGAAGGACTTCTTCAAGAAAGATTTTGTACACATCTCCAGTAAGACGCTCTGGCAGAATGAATGGACCAATGAGTTGATTGTACACGATACCTGCCCAAACATTGACAGTGTAGCGATGTCGGTGATGACGTTCATGGATGACATGAGGGTTGTTCTGCTGCCATGAGTGAAAGTTATGATAATCAAAAATTCCATCTCGGCTGAAGGTTGAAGGTTGATGAAGGTTGCTTCATCCGTTAACAACACACACTAAGCAAAATTGGCATCTTCTACCCCCCGATCTAAAAACCACTGCGCGAATCGCTCACGAGGACCATAATCAACGGGAAGGAGACCCTGGACTCTGTGGAAGTGATTTGGATGATAATAATTCCGGTTCAATACATGCCACACTGTACTATGGTCACGAATACCCGAAGATGCTGCTGCGGCACGAGTGCTCGTACGCGGGTTTCTACGGAAATGTTCCAACACTTCTTGTTCTCGATGATAATTCATTGGGCGACCAACGTCTACCCTGTTTACACTAAAACTGCCGGTTTCCGTCAATCTTCGGTGCAATGCAGTGAATAATCGATGATCAGGGACTCCTCGATTAGGGTAACGTACGTGATAGATTCTCGCGGCACGTCTTGCATTACCATTAGCAGCACCATAAGTGAATTGCATGTCTGCCATTTGTGCATTTGTAAGGTAATACATCTTACCACTTCAGTGCCACGAGGCTAACTGACAAAAGATACACAGCCGCTTCTCACCAGGGGTCGCTAACGTTGACTAGGAATTTGTAGAAATTTCCTGAATCTGTGAATTAATGTTTTAAACTGTAAATAAAACATGTTCGATTCTGCCAACACTTGTTGATTCTAATTCCCCATATTGCCCTAATTCCTGTCTGTTGCGAAATCGCTGTTGTGTTCTTCTAGCGTAGCATTAAAAACTTCTAAGCCCAACAATTGAAAAACTAAGCGTTTTTCGATATTTTTCACTGATGAAAAAGTGTTTAAATTTGTATTTTCTACTAGTAGCCGAAGTTTGTACCAAGAGTTCCACCAACACCCTGTAGAGTAATTCTTTCGTTCCCATCGCTGCTCTACTCAGTAAAAACGACAATAAGGATTTGCTGAAAATTGTAAACGATTATTTCCAACTTAAAGACCTGGTATTATTGGGAGAAATCGGCATATACAAAACAATTATGTTCTGATGCATGCAAATCTAGAGATTCAGAATTGATGTAAAGAGTACTGAAGTGAGCAGGCGCAAATGTAGTGGCTACCACAATTTTCAGATCTCATTATTAGAGAGCATTTGTTGTACAAATCAGAGTAACTTAGTAACCTCCATCTTCTACCGCTGTGTATGGAAGAGCTGCAGCAGGTTTTGACAACTGAGAGTTTCTCCAGAAAAATTGGAATCTGCGTGAATCTTTTCTCAGATATCTTGAAGTTGTACAAAAGGCTGAAGGGGACTGGGACTTATTGCATACTAAATAAATTCTGCTTGAATTAAATTGATGTTGCAATTATTTAATTCGACTCTTTAAATGGGCTAACTTTTTTTTCCATTTATCTCATTGTCTTGAATAAAACTTCTCAAGTGCAAAATATATTCATCTCTGGTATTTTTCAAAACTGTTCTAATTTTATGGGGTTTTTTCAAGCAAAAACTAGATGCTGGAACGCATGGAGTGCACTGTATTATAATACTCGGGAATTTCCGCTGCAAAAAAATGAGAGGGGAGATTCCAAAGTCTCGAGTAATCATTTTACACTTAATAGCAATCAGCATGTGATCTTGGCATGAAAGTATTCTCTTTTTCATCTCTTAATAGAAAGTGTTACTCTCCTGTTACTAGTCACATGTAATTTCTCTTCTAAAATGAACATATTACAGCCTGACGCCACACTCACGATGTCGGTCAGCAATTCGAACTGAAGAGCTTCATGCTCAGGGTTATGTTTGAGTGTATTTTTGGGAAAATTATGAATTACTTTACTAACACCTGTAAATTATGCTATCTCATCAGCTTTCATAAATATTAGTGTGTCTCAGATCCCATAACATTACATGCTACGATATCAACAAAGCGCGTCGCTGTAGTAGGTTGCGTCTAAAAAAATGGTTCTGATAGTTTTATATCATTGGAGCAGACGTTACGACCCATGTTAATGTGTCAAAAACAGGAGCCATGTACGACGCATGTCAATTATTTTCGCAAGTCGACCTAGCTACAAATATTTTGGCTACCACGTTCCTGGTCACTCGACACCTTGACTGCGGCGGGTTAAACTCAAGTTCAATATTCAACTCAAATTTAAAGTTTATCGTTATAAGCAACTTAGAAATAGAAAAATTTAACTGGATCATGTACACATTTTGCTTTCATTAATTATTTATAAAAGTTGAGTTTGTGACAACTGATCGGTCATCAGCATCATGTAAATTCCCTCCTTGTACATCGGCTGTTCACACCGCGACCAACACGCTGACACTTTCACTGCGGCGGGTTGGAACTGAAGTTCAACATTCAACTCAAATTAACGCAAATTTTTGTGATCAATTTTGAAAATAACAAATATTCAATGAATCGTGTGTACATTTAGTTTTGATTAAGTATTTGTGAAAATTAAGTTTGTGGCTACTGGCCGGTCAGCAGCATTGTGAAAATCCCTCCGTGACCATCAGTGGCTCCTGTCCCAGTCAAAATGTTAATTATTGAATAAAAACTCAACGCTTATTGCAAGCAAAAGTATCCAGAAGCCACAGGCGATTTTTCGGTACTTTCAAATTCGGAAAAACAATAAACTTATTAGTCTGTTCTTCGGTCAAGTTTCTTACGCAAACTACTTCTGTTTAAAGCATGTTCGACCTTGAGAAACCAGGGAAAATAAAGCGTTGCACTTAGCGCAATTCGAGATATCATTTAGCAACACTCAACGTCACTCCTAACATCATAAAACATCACTTTCAAAAATAGGAGGCTCGCAGAGCATGAGGAAAGAACAGGGGAAGAGGGGGGTAATGAAGGGACTCCTCTAGATAAGTGCATTGCTGAACCTTATTTGCTGGAGTCTATACTCCAGCGGCGGCCCTAAACACACTAGGCAAGCGGCAGCCCTAAACAGATTACGCTGGCGGCAGCCCTAAACAAATTACGTTTGATCCCCTCATGTGCATCGGGCCCTGGACCCCTGTCAGGAGGAGGAGGTGGGTCGGCTGGTGCGAGGTCACAACTAGCGATGTTCCCTCAACATGGAGTTTGTTTTATGATTTAGCGATGGATTCGTTACGTTTTAAGGGGATCTTGTCCGTTTAACACTGGACCTGACCTTAGGAAGGATTTAGTTCGCTACTGTAGATCTAGGATGAAAGGGGCAACAATTATTATTGATGTGGGGTACGGTCGCAATCGGACATTTTTATAGAAAAATATTTATTTCGCTTAATATGTTATTTGTACATATTAGGAAAAGCTAAAAATAAAAACAAGCAACGAACATCAAATAAGCCAAACTTTGAGCATCTTGTTTGACACATCTGAATTGCGTACACTGAAACACCCGAAGTAACCCCTCAGGGGGATGGAACTCTTGGATCTATGGGAATTAGCGCTCCCAGGGGGAAAATGTGAAGGCCCGAGCTAAGGGCTAGGTAGGCTTCCTTTTT
>JACJUY010003088.1:18204-50692 GCA_014220935.1 Platorchestia sp. MABIK | reverse complement strand
TCCTCTCTTTGGATCGCATTTGTTGCTGCGGGTAGGGAGGCTAAAACTAATGACTAAACTAAACTGTTACGGACCATCTTTTTTCGGTTCACTGCTGTCCTGTTTTTCAGCTCCTACTACTTTCTTCTTCAACTTTTTCTTGTTTCATGAACTTCTTTCTTTGCTTACTGTTTTTGTGCACTTTGTGTATAGATTCCGCGTTCCCTCAACTCCATACTAAATGGTGCCTTCCTCCTTCCTCTCTTAGAACATCTTTGTGGTGGTTTAGGGAGGCTAAAACTTTCTTATATTATATTATGTTATAACACCCGAAGTAATAATTTAAAATTCCAAATAGTTAAAAACCGAGCCTCACTCATGAATTTGGGTCCTAATTTTCATTATTCATTTTAAGTCTTGTTAAAAGAGATTCTGATAAATTGAAAGATTAGTTACAGCTAATTCGAAGGTTCCAAAATGCACTGTGTGTCCCATGTCTCTGACGTGGCCAAAATTGAACGAATGACGTTACCACGCAATAAAAGCGCATGCAAATGCGTGTATTTACCTTGCGAGGGAGAAGCTTTCCCTTTCTAACGTAAATAAAATCATTTTAAGAGAACCAGATGCGTTAAAATAACTGAAGGAGTATAGATTATACTTTACAACGCTTGTAGCTCGCACTGGAAACACACAGTTGCCGCATGTGAGGACGGGAAGGGTTGAGGGACAGCTGGGAGAGAGGGGACTTGAAGACGGAAGTCTCCGTAAAGCAGATAGAGCCTTGGAAGTAAGGAGCGTGCGTGTGGAGTTTGAAAAGGCTTGGTGGCGGTGACGATGGAGGTTTGTTGACATACTTGACTACATTTAAGAGATAAAATTTTCGATGTATTTTCATTTGATATTTCCCAGACTTGCACTGCCTTTTAATAACAAAAAATCCACGTTGAAGAAAGCTGGTCAAGATGTTATCGTTTAATTCGAGGATTGTCTGTTTTGCTGTAGTGAGACAATGCTACCGTACACGTTCGTCGTGGCCAATTGTTCGCCTCGGCAGTGAGAGCGCATATCCCATGGGCAGCACTACCGTGACTTCGAAGCTCTCCAAGTTGCAGCAGCATGCCTGAAAAGCGCTCCTGCCCACCCAAGAAATCCTCCTGTACGCATGAGAAATGCACCAAGCACCTGGAAAACGTTCCAGCGCACCTAAGCAATGATGAAATGAGCGCGAAAAGCGTACCAAACGCTAGAGAAATGCTGCAGTACGCCATTCTCCAGTGCGCCATTGAAATATACCAGTGCTCTTGAAAAGTGTACCAGCGTGCCCGGGAAGTGCACCAATGTTCTTGAGGTAATGATTCATCCCCAACACATCTTTTGAATATTTCTTCGCTGTGTAACAAATGAAAGAAGCATTGCGACAGACCTGCATAAATGCTTCTGTTCTCCGAAAAGAATTGTGTCATCAAATCTACCCAAAGATATTACTTGTCACAAGCTTTCTACAATCCACGCTAATAATTTGAGTATTTTAAAAGTTTTCCTCTCAGAAAAACATCTCAATATACTTGTCACTGACATTTACGATCAATTTTTGGGTCGACACGGACAAACACCTCTGCTAAGCCTCGGCATTCTGACAACTTTTATTCACCATATCTATCAGAACTCCCTGTATTCATCAGTACTGAATATTAGCTTGATTAGCAAAATTTTTGATTGTTGAATAATCTTGCATTTTAATAACAAAAAATTAAACCTTCGTGCACGGATGGATGATTTATTTATTTTCTAATATCTCGATCAAGCGAGTGTGTTCACCAACTGCAGTTTCATTCACTGCTTCCTTCGCTGTACGACTCTTTCTAGGGTGGTTATAGTATAACAACGATCTTTGCCACGGCTGATCGCGTGGAAAGTAAGGGCGTTACATTTCCTAACAGTCCTTACAAACACCGCGATCCAATGTATCACCATAATTTCAAACTAAATAAAGACGCTTGTAAGGAAAGAATAAATTTAAGTATTCGTAAATGTTAATAGTTTCTCATTTTGAGGTCTACCAAAAGTTACTTACCATATTTTATTTCAATTCAAATTTCATGAGCTAAATAAAGCGAAATATTTTGAATATGATAGTAATTCATTTCACTTAGACGTGTGCTCCCCATAATGTGATGCGGAGGGAACCCGCTGAGTTATCCAATATCTTTTCTGTTTTAATTAAATGATTGCGTGCGGAAAGAATTTCATATGTTTGAAGCGTGCCGTGTGTTCATCAGTAATTGCGTAAATTAATTAATATACTCGTTTTTTGTGTGAGCATTTTTTTCATATGCATCGCTTTGCATGAGATTAATTTTTCAACTCAACTCTATTGTGGTTAATAAAGTCATTTTGATAGAAGACGCATATTTTTTGCATTAAAACTAATTTTTATTTGATTCACATCAAAAACTGAAACATTAAAATACCAAAAAATGAAAAGATTGACCATAAATTAGTTTTAGCCTCCCTTACCAAAACAAAGATGTTCAAAGAGAATAAGGATGATGGCATCATTTAGTTTGGAGTTAAGGGAACGCGGAATCTCTGCACAAGGTATGTTCCCTCACAGGATTTCATGCTCATAGAAACAGTTTGTTAATTAAGAAGGAAGGTTATGAAACAAGATAAAAGTTAAAGAAAAAAGTCAGAGGTGCAGATATACAGGACGGCAGTGAACTGAAAAAAAATCGTCCATATGGAAACAAAAAACATGCCATTTTAACAAAAAGAAGGCCTACCTAACTCTCAGCTTAGGACCACACATTTTCCCCCTGATAGCGGTAATTCCCATAGATATAATAGTTGAATCCCCCTGAGAGGACCAAAAAAATGAAGATAAAATGTGTTTTAGGTGAAATTTTAATGTCTATTCAAGTCACTACTTTTTCTATTAAACCCTGCAGATGCTGTTGTGGAAAGTTAAATTTACGCGGGCCAAAATTCTTTAAATCAATTCAGATAAATGTAATAAATCGTGTTAGGTTTGATTCAGATTATTTCAACTTAGGAAAAATCATTTTTTTGCGAGGCTGGCATCGTGCATTCATGTTCGTGGTACAAGTTCTGTATTTGGCCATTTTTGCCAGCTAGCTTCAATTGAGCGCTCGAAGCCAGGCTTTGGCTGTTGAGGTTTCATGGTCTGATAGCACCATGTCATGAGGCCGGCGGATGCTCTGGGTGACGCTATGATCGAGTAATGTACATTTCCGGTTGTATTGGTTAGTTGGCTGCAGACAGGGAGGCTGAATGTCCAAGTTCTCTGGCTGCCAAAACACTAAGTAAGAAAAACATCGTCGGAAACCTCGATCCCTGCTTCTGCTATCGATTAACTCACACGCTAATGCCTGTATTAGGATGGGAATACATTACTTCCCCAATAAGAAGGTTCAGAGAAGTCACATAACACAATGAGAAGGATTGTAGAAGCCAGTGTTAACAGTGAAGGGCTCTTCATCTTGCTGGATGTGCTGCAGTAACTATTTGTAAGGGAAAATTGAATTTTTTTAACTGAAATCACAAAATGGGGAAAAAGTTGAATTCGGTGGCGTCACATTTGAATTGATGAGGTACTTTTCGTGAAACTTTTATTCGCTTGCCATGCTCACATAGCAGCGAATATTACGTATTATAACCTGCAAGAGTTCATTACTGTTGAACAGAGTAATGCTTTGACCTGACCTGATACCCTATTGCAAATCAGTGGAGTACTGCAGTAGTTTCGGTTCAGTATCATTACGCAGCAGAGGCTCTGCAGTCTGCAGTGACATAGACGTCATGTCCACTATTGTAGCACTGCATATGTGGATGAGCGCACTGTGCAGCAACTAACTGCAACGGGCAGCCAGTGACCACTATATGCAAAGAGCGGTTTCAGACAGTCACGTACGTCAGCTAATGCGACTATAGTTTTTGCCCCACTGAACACCAAGCGCCTACGATTGATTTGCTGCGACGATGCCTAGAGTATTCCAATGTACTGTTCTTGTTGCTGAATATATGAACGCTACGTACCACTCTCTATCGAATTTAAGCTGCAATATGCAGTGATCCCAAAAATTGAATGCAATAAGAACTTGTTAATTATAAAAATCAAATGAAGTCCACCCATGTTCATTGGCCCAATGCCCACCAAAGAGGGAAATAATGTGAACCTCTTGCCTTCTTATCACAAAAGCTCCTCAAACCATCACACTGGTTGTTTCACTGTTCCAACCCAGTCCTGCTGATCATATTATATACAAGGACGGTTTGGAGCCGCATCTGACCGATTTTAATGTCAGTGAACGTAGCCTTCTACCATTGCTCTGATCTCTAATCCTTACATTTCCTACAGAAATGAAGACGTTTCATCATGGCCTGGTGGGCAGAGGCTTATAGGCGGCAAAACGAGGTGGTATTTACACATCATTTGGCAGTCGCCGTTAAATAATTCTCAAATCAAATTTGTCAGGCTTGCAAGTTTTTTCGTGTAGGCTGATTGCAGTATTGTTTATATCTGAAATTTCTATTCTTAGAATTTTTTCAGTGAGAGGAGAATTTTCTTAATCCCCCAAAGCACGGCATTCCTGGTGCTGCAGTGCTATTAGGAGGGAAGTGGCTACTATTTTTAAATTTTAATGGACAACCTTGTCACCTGAAAATCGGCTGTATCACTTATCACTGACATCGCACGCTGTAAAAGAGCGTGATCACGATTTTTTTCTGTATTGACAACGTGTCACAACTTTTTCTAGTGACAGGAACCATAAGGCGCAAAATTTGATGAAGTGCAAAAGGCGGCTATGAGGAACAGAACAAATGAAATTCTCGCGGAGCTGAGACTGCTCAATGTAGCGTAGTGAGGTGGGAAACAGTGGTGCTAAGTGGGCGGTAAATCATCGCTGGCATATCAAATTTTCTGCGGCGAGAATGCAAACGAAATCTAACAAAGTTGACTGTATAGATTTCCCGAGTAAATCTTCTCTCTGCAACACTGTAATGCGCTGAATAAACCAAAGGAGACACCACCGCTGCTAACTGGTAAAGGAAGGGCTCAGTACGAGCCATACTACTTGCAGTCTTAACTTACTTTCTATCATCGAAATTAAAATAACCACTGAGTTGGCTGCTGAAACGAAGTAACTAAGTTATTTTAGTAGAACTTTAGAGGAAAAAGGCAAGAAACATGATTTTAATACATGTAAGATTATATTAGATTAGATGTTAGTTTGAGCCTCCTTAACCGCAAAAGAAGCGTTCCGAAGGGAGGAAGGAGGATGGCACCTTTTAGTATGGAGAAAAGGGAACGCGGAATCTGTGCAGAAGAGACTTAGACACCGTAAGTTGAGTAAGAGGTTTATGAAACAAGATAAAAGTTGAAAAAGAAAGTAGTAGGTGTTGAAAAACGAGACAGCAGTGAACCGAAAAAGGGTCTACTTAACATTAATAACGAAAAACATTTCTCTCAACAAAAGAAGGCTTACCTAACTCTCATCTCGTGCCCTCACACATTTTCTCCCGGGGAGTGCTAATTCCCAGGTGTGTCCCCATGAGAGATTTTATGTATGCAAATCAATGCTTTCAATCGGCGATACGCAAAATCGTACAATTCTTTTAAAACCATCCTTTAATTCCATTTCGTATCTAAGCATTAGTGAAACAAGCTATGGAGAGTGAAATTCTAGCCTTTGCAAAACTTGGCTAAAAAGTGGGTATGTCATGGTCGGAAAAAATTGAATTAATAGCTCATTCATCTTTAAAAAGTAAATTAATATATCTGTCTCATAACCTTTTAGGACCCGAATTTTAGGTTATACACATTATTACGTTACAGAGCACAATTATCACTGATGTTCTTGATCACTGAATTTATTTAAATCCGTAAGAAACTAGATAGCCCACAGTGACTGTTCTAATCCTTCATTTTCAGCAAATGCACGGCTTTCTTTTGCAACGCATTAGCCAAAGCTTCACCTCAGGCTTCGCCCTGCGCACGACATGCCTCAGAGCTGCGAGCATTGCGCATACCCTCGCAGTGAAGTTGGACAGCAGCCGCAGCTCAATATCGAACATCTCGTCATGGTCAGGTCAAGGCCTGGGGGGTGCACGGACGTGTGCTACAGCACCACAGTTAATTGAACCGAATTATTTCTAGGCGAAGAATTTTACAGAAAATGATGAAGCGGATTGCCGCTTCCTTTTCTTGAGATTTCCTGAAATTATTATCGGTGATGTTGATTCATATGATGTGCTGTACGCCTTTAANATTGTCTACATGTGGGAAATACATACCTGAAATTATGCCGTGTATTTTTGAAACACCCTGTATACAAGGACGGTTTGGAGCCGCATCTGACCGATTTTTACGTCAGTGAACGTAGCCTTCTACCATTGCTCTGATCTCTAATGCTTACATTTCCTACAGAAATGAAGACGTTTCTTCGTGGCCTGGTGGGCAGAGGCTTATAGGCGGCACGAGGTGGTATTTACACATCATTTGACAGTTGACGTTAAATATTTCTCAAATCAAATTTGTCAGGCTTGCAAGTTTTTTCGTGGAGGCTGATTGCAGTATTGTTTACATCTGAAATTTCTATTTGTAGAATTTCTTCAGTGAGAGGAGAATTTTCTTAGGACCCCAAAGCACGGCATTCTTGGTGCCGCAGTGCTATTAGGAGGGAGGTGGCGACTATTTTCAAATTTTAACTAACAACCTTGTCACCTGAAAATCGGCTGTATCACTTATCACTGACATTGCAAGCTGTAAAAGAGCGTGAACACGATTTTTTCCGTATTGACAACTTGTGGCAACTTATTCTAGTGACAGGAACAATATGGCGCAAAATTTGATGAAATGCAAAAGGCGGCTATGAGGAACAGAACAAATGAAATTCTCACGGAGCTGAGGCTGCGCAATGTAGCGTAGTGAGGTGGGATACAGTGGCGCTAAGTGGGCGGTAAATCATCGCTGGCATATCAAATTTTCTGCGGCGAGAATGCAAACGAAATCTAACAAAGTTGTCTGCATAGATTTCTCGAGTAAATCTTCTCTCTGCAACACTGTAATGAGCTGAATAAACCAAGGGACACACCACCGTTTCTAACTGATAAAGGAAGGGCTCAATACGAGCCATACTACTTGCAGCCTTAACTTACTTTCTTTCATCGAAATTAAAATGACCACTGAGTTGGCTGCTGAAACGAAGTAACTAAGTTATTTTAGTAGAACTTTAGAGGAAAAAGGCAAGAAACCTGATTTTCATACTTGTAAGATTATATTAGATTAGATGTTAGTTTAAGCCTCCTTAACCTCAAAAGAAGCGTTCCGAAGGGAGGAAGGAGGAAGACACCGTTTAGTATGGAGATAAGGGAACGCGGAATCTGTGCAGAAGGGGCTTGGAAACCGTAAGTTGAGTAAAAGGTTTATAAAACAAGATAAAAGTTGAAAAGAAAGTATTAGGTGCTGAAAAACGAGACAGCAGTGAACCGAAAAAAAGGGCTACTTAACTTGAATAACGAGAAACATTTTCTTTCAACAAATAGAAGGCTTACCTAATTCTCATCTCGGGCCCTCACACATTTTCCCCCGATGAGTGCTAATTCCCATAAATACAATTGGTGTGTCCCCCTGAGACATTTTATGCATGCAAATCAATGCTTTCAATCGGCGATACGCAAAATCGTACAATTCTTTTGAAACCGTCCTTTAATTCCATTTCATTTCTATGTATTAGTGAAACAAGTTTTGGAGAGTGAAATTCTGCAGCCTTTGCAAAACTTGGCTAAAAAGAAAATATGTCATGGTCCGAAAAAATTGAAATTAACAGCTAGTGTGTTTGATATGGTAAAATTTTTCTGGCCTGCTCATTCTTCTTTCAAAAATAAATTAATCAATCAGTCTCGTAACCCTTTAGGACTCGAATTTAAAGTTAAACACATTATTACGTTACAGAGCATAATTTTCACTGATGTTCTTGATCACTGAATTTATTTAAGTCCGTAAGAAACTAGATCTCCATACAGTGACTGTCCCAAACCTTCATTTTCAGCAAATGCACGGCTTTCTTTTGCAACGCATTAGCCAAAGCTTCACCTCAGGCTTCGCCCTGCGCACGACATGCCTCAGAGCTGCGAGCATTGCGCACACCCTTGCAGGGAAGTTGGACAGCAACCGCAGCTCAATATCGAACATCTCGTCATGGTCAGGTCAAGGCCTGGGGGGTGCACGGACGTGTGCTACAGCACCTCAGTTAATTGAACCGAATTATTTCTAGGCGAAGAATTTTACAGAAAATGATGAAGCGGATTGCCGCTTCTTTTTCTTGAGATTTCCTGAAATTATTATCGGTGATGTTGATTCATATGATGTGCTGTACGCCTTTAATAAGTCAGCAATTTAAAAAATTTGATACTGCCGCAAAAAACAAGAAATATAGGGATCAAAACATTTCAATGAGTGATATGAAAATGAAGTGTGCTGAAATTTGTAGTTGTATCATTGAGTACATCGAGTGAAACGAGGGCTGGAAAAGAGATGAAAATACAGTATACGCATAGAGAGAGATATTGCTTGCATTACGCGATACTTGTTGACAGATTGTAGGAGCAGTCTCATTACAGACTTCTCAGTCTTCATTTTGCCTTTTTTAAGTAAATTTATCTCAATTTGTCATTGTACAAGTACTATTAACAAAAAATTTATATCTTCGTAAATTTAATTATGAATGCAATGTTATAGAAAACCTAAAAGTGTGACAATAAGTGAATTTTTCTCAGGATGAGAGCAAGACAAAAATGGCGAAATGAAGGACGGGAAATCTTTTACACTACAAGATCTGTTGTCCTGATTTGAAGCATACGCAAACCAATCTCTGATGTTACCAGCAATGTTGCGCGCATTTGATGGTGTGCACGTAAACCAAGCTCTGAGTGCTATTAGCAAAGATCCTCTAATCTGTAGTCTATCCGCAGATTGACCTCCTTGTGTCGACAGCTGAGTTACCTCTGATTGCAAGTCATCATATGGATCGTCAGTGCAATCAGCCCAGCCCTCTTTGGCAGGCAGCCACAATGCAATCACCTTTGGCAGGAAGTATTTATGCAAACAACTTCGGCAAGTAGCAACCGTGCAAACACCATCGTCAGGCAGTATCAGCACTGGGAGATATTATGTTATGTGGCTTAGATATACTACATATAGTGCACGGAGCCGTCCTGTTGGTTTTGCGCTAATGAAGTGATTAATTGCATAATGTTAAAGCATTTAACTGTATGTGAATGCCACTTTTTTATGAATATCGTATTTTATTTTGTATCACGTAAGGATTTGAGATTCTAAATTTCCTCCTCATCTTTCTGTCTACTGAGCNCATCATATGGATCGTCAGTGCAATCAGCCCAGCCCTCTTTGGCAGGCAGCCACAATGCAATCACCTTCGGCAGGAAGTATTTATGCAAACAACTTCGGCAAGCAGCAACCGTGCAAACACCATCGTCAGGCAGTATCAGCACTGGGAGATATTATGTTATGTGGCTTAGGTATACTACATATAGTGCACGGAGCCGTCCTGTTGGTTTTGCGCTAATGAAGTGATTAATTGCATAATGTTAAAGCATTTAACTGTATGTGAATGCTACTTTTTAATGAATATCGTATTTTATTTTGTGATACAAAATAAAATACGATATTCATAAAAAAGTAGCATTCACATACAGTTAAATGCTTTAACATTATGCAATTAATAAGGATTTGAGATTCTAAATTTCCTCCTCATCTTTCTGTCTACTGAGCAGCGTAATTTTTTGTGTCTTGCCACGAGCGGTAGACTGCATCAATCATACTACTAATAATAATGTTGAAAGGTGTTGACCAAATTAACATTAAAGCACGGGCGCGAGTCCTTCACTGCTTCCTCCTACGCATGACATGTGTGGCAGAAAACCATTGTGACGCTTATCTTGAAGAATGAGTCAGGTACATAAAAATATAATGAAATATTTAAATTTGATCGTAAGCACTTATTGCACGATGGTAATTCATTAAATCCTTCACGTCCATGTATCGTCCCAATACTGTCGACGGTAGGTAGTTGGTGCGCTGTGCGACCTCTCGTGCAACGTCTACGATTTTTGAGGTTTTTACATTCTACGATTAAATGTTTAACTGTTAGTATTGAGTTGTTGCATAACTCACACACAGGTGCGATATCGGGTATTTCATTGTTCATCAGAGAGTCAGGAGTTAAAAATGTGTGTTCTATTCTGAGTCTGTTTGCTATTACCCCCTCTCTGCGTGATATTTTGCCCGACTAAAAGCCCTTTCCTGGTGATGAATGTTTCCCTCAGCTTGTCTCTGCAGTTTTCCCTTCTAGCTTTTTACCGACAATCCCAGCTCGTCGTATTATGGGCATCTGAGTAACAAATTAAAATATATTCCTCATATTTTGGGGACGCGCTTTTGGCTGCAGCATTTGCGATATCGCTATCGTCAATTCAACATGAGAAGAGATCCAGTACATGTTGATAATTATGCCTTTAGTTTGAAAGTCGTGAATATTGTGCTGTAGTCGACGTAGCAATGGATGGTGCGTCTCGTTATTTAGTCCGTTACCAACACTTTGGGAGTCGCAGTTAATTAAAAACTTTGAGGCGCTTTTATCTTTAATGATTTCACAGGCCAAGCATACAGCGTGTACTTAGCCGAATACACTGAGGCCTCTTTTAGGTTACGTTGCGAACCAAGGCACCACACATCGCTGCCACTTACCCATCGTAATTTTCTTCTGCTATTCTTTTAAACTGTTGAAAGATGATGTATTCAAGAGTTTCGTTTTTGAGAAGCCCAGTTAGCTTTGTATTAATGGTTGGTTTTACCAATGCGCATGTAAGAGTATCAATGTTTAATAGTCTATGGTCCAAGCGAAATGTCAGGTTCAACTTGAACTTTTCGCAAGTCAAATTTGCATTCTGATATAGAACATTTGTTATTTTCCTGTTTTGTAAGAGTAGTCGATTACTTGGTGCTACCGTAAAGTTGAAAGCGGGGTTTCCATGTTGGTTTCGGACTTTGCAGTATTAGGAGAGTGAAAGATAATATCGTCAGATGTCGAGGGGAATTTCATTGAAAATAACATGCAGACTATTTATTTGTTGGGCTAGATATAAATGCTTCTGTGATGATTCGAAGTGCTTTGCATGTAATTGATTCGAGGGACTTTAAAGTTGTTTGGCGGGCAGAGTTATAGATTACTTATCCATAGTCAAGGACTGCTCTTGTTATGCCTCTGCAGGTTGTGAGGGTCGTGGTTTGGTCGGTTCCTCCAGCTTGAAGCTGTTATTGATTTCAGTAAATTAAGGCTGTCACTTCCTTTCTTCTTCAAGAAGGTTACGTGTTGCTGCCAGTTCAATTTTTCATCAAAGACTAGGCCTAAAAAATTATGTTAATTTACATATTGAATATTTTCATTATTGAGTTTATGAGTTGTGCTGAGGAATAATCCAGGTATGGCGTTAAAATTTATTGCTGTACTTTTGGTAGGTGAAACTTTGAAGCCATGATTTTGAGTATATTATTTATTCAAAATTGCATTTTGTTTTAAATTATAATTTTGAGATCTCGATAATGGTATCTGATTTGCAAATCGTCTACGTATAGTGAATAATAGTGCAAATAATGTACAGTGGGACTTGTTCAGATATTTCTTTATTTTGAGGGCGAATAATGTAACCGAGAGGATGCTACCTTGAGAGGCTACATTCTGTTGTTTGTGAATCCTTGAACTGTAGTTATCTATTCGAGCACTAAGCATTCTGTGCTCTAAAAACTTGAAGATGAAAATTGGCAGTCTCCCTCTTAGTCCAACTTGAGATAAATCTCTTATAATTTCATACCTCTATGTTCTATCGGAAACTTTTTCGAGATCAAAGAGTGCAGGAATGAAATGTTCTTTGCTTACAGAAGCCAATCTTACTGTTGAGTCTAATCTGGCCGAGAGATCCGTTGTGCTGCTCCCCTGTCTGCGTCCACACTAGGCCTTACTTTTCCATGTAAAGTACTTTACTTATGCATACCATCAATTTCAATACATTCAATAATCAGTCGTACATTGATCAATCGTTCCATGAATTTGCACAGACATCTGGTAGGAGCGATTGGTCGGTCGTTATTTGATTTACTATGGTCTTTTCAGGGTTTTGGGGTTGGTATTACAACCGAGTGCAACCATTGAGGTGGAAAAGAACCTGTTATCAAAATTTTATTGAAAATGTTCAAGTAGGATTGCTTTGCGGTTGAACTTAGGCGTTTCATGTCAGACTTCATTTTTTCGTTTCTTGGTGATGTATTTTTTTAGAGTTCTAAGAGCAGATTCTAATTCGTGTTTTTGAAAAATTTGGTGTAAACTTCAGAGTTTTGCAAATTGAAATAAATCAGTCTCTTTTCGTTGGTGGTTTTTATGAGTTGTATTTCGGGGGAGTAACTAATGTCGCTACATACTTGATAGAAATTTTAAATTAGTTTATTCGCCAAATCAGGTATTGTACTGCAGTGCATTCCGTTTTATCAATGTATGGACTTTTCTTTGTAGGTGACCATGTATTTTTCGTATTTCATACACTTTAGCCCTTGAAGTTTGTTTATAAAGTTGGTTGGCAATTTTCTTTCAAGTTTCTGGTGTGTTTACTCGAATTTCGTACTTGTGATTTGCCCCCGCTCGTTTCCAGTTGATTAAATTGATAACACTTTTGTTGAGTTAGTATTTCTTGTAGAGTTTTTCTCTTTCCGCTTTCGCCTCTTGCAGTTCCTTTGTCCACCAGGGTTTGGGGTAGTATTTTTTGGGTGTGGAAGTCAGAATAGCTATTTCAGCAGCAGAGTGGAATCGCTTGTATAGATCTGTAAGTAGTTCTTTATGGTCAGTTACTGGGTTTAACATTGGCTCATTTATGGGAATACATGCTTCTATTAGTTTGTCTTTATTTTCTCTATTTTCGCAGCCCCATATGGTGTTGTGGTCGGTAAAATCGCCGGCTAGGATGAATGAACTCTGTAGTTGGCGGTTCAAGGTGGTACTTCACTAGTAAATGTTTGTGAACTTGGTATATAAATGTTACAAATGAATATCAGGTGTCCTACGTTAGCCGAAAAAGCCACACTTTACCACATTCGCAGAGAGGTGCTAAACTACTCCTCCATGCGGGGTTCTATTATTGATCGTGCCTGCATCGCAAAACACTGCTGTAACCTCTTATCTTAAAATGACAATTTTCAAATAATTTGTTTTCTTGCAGTGCTTGGTTTGTGAATGTTCATTGTCTCTATCAGTTCATCTGTCTTCCCTCTGACGCCCTGGCAGTCCCATTGCAAGATTCCAATGTTAGTCATGATGGTGGTTGTCTTTGTTTCTAATTTAGCAATCGCACTGTTCGCTACTCCCTCCTAGGTGATCTATGCATATCTAATCCTGGAGTGTCAGGAGTTGTGCGGTCGTTCCCTATCTGCATAATTCTGACTTTTATCATGCTTATTGCGGCTGTAGGAGGGGCCATGATTCGGACCGTGACCTGGATTGCTTGTTTTGGTTTTGGGAGGTTTATTTTGGTTGCATGGAGGTTTTAATTCGTTGAATAGCCATCTGGCTTGTCTTATGGTAGGATTGCATTCGCTTGCGCCATCTTCTTCGTCTTCGGAATTATCGGATGCAGTTTCGATTTAAAAATGGGTTTGAGTGATTGTGTTGGGTAGGGTTTAATACGAAGTATATCTTTTTCGTGAGTTTCATAATCAAGTCATGTGGCTTGTAGTGGCTGAGTCGAAGTCATAGGAACTAATGTGAAAGCAGTTCAACCTAATGTGTTATAGAATAAAGTATTCGCACTTTATTTGTTGTTCAGTTACTGTTAGTCTCTGAGAGGTTGAGATAATGACAATGTAGCTGCTTCATTTGTTTGGTTTCTAGTTGTTTGTGCATAGCTTTGTTCGTGTTGAGGGAATCGTTTGCGGTAGAAGAACTTGTTCTCTTGAAACACTTTGTTCTGTAATCTGTACCAATGGAGATTATTTCTTATTGCTTGCACTGTTCTGAGCATTTTGAACTTCAATTTTATGGTTATTTCCGCAATGGCAGCATTTCAAGCCGTTTTATGTACAATTAATTAGTCGTTTCGTGACCACTGGATGCGCATTTTGCGCACACAGCCTTATCACTGGTATATCGTTTAGCTGTGTGGTTGTATTCCAAACGTTTTTTACATATCATCGGGCGGTCAAAACATTCAAATACTTTACACTTGTAGTCTTGGCCAAGGACATCAATATACTTAGGGAGATTTCGGACCTCTAAAGGACATGAGTAGCGCTTTTGCACTGGTATTACGGCTTTTAATCCAGTTAGCTGGTTCAATGTTTTTGATGATATCGTTTTCCAAGAGACCATGTTTGAACTTTCAGAAATTGGTTAGGTTATAGTTGTACAGCGAGTCTTTTTGATACATTGACGAAATTTATTTCTGTGACTTCATCAGGGATATTTTTCATGTCTATGTTATTTAGCGTTTAATTTGTCTTGTTGTATCAGCGCTATTTCTACCAATAATTAATTTTTAGCCCCCCGCTCTCCCCTGATCGGATGGATAAGAGTTTTCTTTTTAATTTGGCTTGCAACACATTTTTCTAGGAGCCTTGAGGTTATTTTGCGCTATTCGTTCTCTGGCATGATGAAATTCAAATGAGCCGTGAAGTTATTCCTATCTAGCCCCGGTAATTCTGAGTGCCCTGTGACAATTTGTGCCACATGACGCCTACGCACTACTTGTTCATGTCGGGCTTCGCTCATTTCTGTCTAGATCAGTTTCGGACATTCTCTGTGGCCAGTATGATGTTCGCGCTTGCGATGCATGCCAGACAAGGTGTTCTTACAGAGTTCGTTGGTATGACCTGCTTCTTCGTTGAGTTTGCAATTCTTCTCATTACGGCAGTGTTTAGCTGTATGGTCATAGTTTTGACATTTGTGGCAAATCATCGGTTTGTTAATAATTGGATAAACTATCGTGTCTGATTTTTCGTCAGGGATGTGTATGGAGATCGATGGAGTGTAGCTATTAAAGGTCAGCAGAAAGGGGTGGTTTGGATTACTCGAGTTTTAATGAAGTTTGTACGGAAGTAAGTAAGGTTGTAATGATCTTCGAAGACTTCATCGAACTCTGCGATGTATATCGTTCTCTTGAATGTATATTAGCCCTTTGCATGGATTGTAGTCAGGGTATTTAGAGGTCTGGCAATTAGTACCGTCGACGTTATCAGGTTTAAAAATGTGGTTAGATTGGGGTTCGATTAGGGTTTCTATAGTGAAGCTATCTCTGAGTAGATTATTAGATTATTAAATAGTTTAAGCTTCCCTATCCGCAACAAATGCGATCCAAAGAGAAAAAGGAAGAAGGCACCATTCAGTATGGAGTTCAGGGAATGTAAAATCTACAGCATGCCGAATGCAAGTCGAAGAAGTAGTAGGTGCTGAAAAACAGGACAGCACTGAACCGAAAAAAGGTGGTCCTTCACATAACAAAACCATTTCATTTCAACAAAAAGAAGGCCTACGTAACTCTCAGCTCGGGCCCTCGCACATTTTCCTCCTGGGGGTGCTAATTCCCATAGATACAATAGTTGTATCCCTGTGAGGGGTCTCTGACGGAGTAAGTTTTTCGTTTTACTTTTAGGCTAGTCATTTTAACTATTTATTCTTGGATGTACAATGGATTTTTTTGTTTCTCTTTTTAATTTTAAATGTGACAATGAAGAGCTTTGTAAAATTATCGTAATTAGCCATCTCGGGATCTAGCGTTATGCGCATATACAGTACATACTAATTTTGTTTTATTTCGTGCATTTTCTTTTATAACTTACGTTTTTACTTTCTTTTCTTGTTATGCTGATATCATGTTATGTATTTTCGTTACTTCCAGGATTTTTTCCAGTGTATGCTCGATTTATGTTATTCGGATATTCGTTGTTTGCGACTTCGTGTCTTTCTCGATCATTTCATTTGCTCGCCTCTTCGGCCGTGAGTCTATGGAGCACCTCATTTAGTTTCGCTTCCTAGTGGTCTAGTCTACGGCTCTCACTGTTTGATTCTGGCAGAGGAGTCATCTCGGTTATTAGGTCAAGTTTTTATACTCTACTGTTCTACCCAATAATGGGGACTTGGAAAAAAAAACACTCGAACCTCAATTCCTTGAAGGTAAACTTGAAGATGGAAAAAAGTACAATAGGGTATTGCAACGTTACCACCACGAGAAGGTGTCAGGTCAGCTGGAGACTTGCTTGTGAGCAGGTCACAAGCATTGTGCAAATAGTTAAGATTGCACACCTGCTACAAGCATGATTGCATGGAACTTCGTTCCTTTCATCGAATTTAATAATTCAAAACTTACTAGTGAACGTGGTAAAGAGAAATATTCTACGGAAACATGCAACTCAAATTTAAAATCAAGTGTAAAAATTAATTTTGAAAATAGTAAACATCAAGTGGATAGTGCCTTCATTCAACTTTGATGGAGCATTTATAAAAATTGCGTTTGTGACTACTGGTCAGCCAGAAGCATTGGGAAAACTCCCTCCGTGTACACCGGCAGCTTACATCGTGACCGTTTTGTTAAATTAAGGGGATTTATTCAATTCACATATTTTATATTAGGAATTTTTCTGTATCATGTCTTTATGCAGCGTTGAATTATTTTAATTTTTCACTTCTTGCATTAGCGAGCTTCAACATCGTTATGAGTGTCCCCCTCAATGGGATACAACTTTGGGGATCCAAGTGTGTGGTCCTGAGCCGAGAGTTAGGTAGGCTTTCTTTTTGTTGGAACAAAATGTTTTTACTCTGTTGAAGACCATCTTTTTTTCGGTTCGCTGCTGTCCTGTTTTTCTGCACCTCTGACTTTTTTCTCCAAGTTTCATTTTTTTTCATAACCTTCCTTCTTATCTTATTGTTCTATGTGTACGGGATCCTTTATGAGAAAACTCCTTGTGCATAGATTTCACCTTCCCTTAACTTCATTCTAAATGGTGTCCTTTGGAACAAAGTAATACAATCGTACATTTGTCATTCTTTTCCTCAAATAGGCTGGGATCACAGCTAATTCCCTCGCTCTTTGTCTTCCCTTCTCCCGCGTGTGTTTTTTCTTCCTTTCTTTATACCTATCTCTTTTGTTGAGGTTCCGATATCCCCTTGGTGTTCTAAATCTCGTATTATCGTCGTAATACGTCAGCATTTTAACTAAATATCTCAACGTTCTGTACTGTCATTAAAAGTATGACTCAGACTGCTACTTTCTATGCACTCATGCGAATCTAGATAGTCGGCTTAATTTTTTGAGAACAATCGTCACTGGAAATTTGGGGTTCCCCAATTCTGCGTTTCTGAGTTATCTCCGTTCGAGTCAAGTACAGCACGCTTGGAGGGCTTCATAATCACAAATTAGGCGAACTCTTGAACAGGGGCCGAATTTTCAGACATTTACATCGTCATGGAAGTACAGCTGGAAACGTAAATTGTTTCACGCCTGCCTGGCTACGCCACATGTTACAGTAAGTATCGTAGCTACGTTTGCTTCGAAGATTTACGCTGCCAGCTGTACAGCTACGACGACTTAAATTGTTTGAAACCCTGTTCCTTGAGGTATCTGCCTCAATCTGTAAGCCTTACAACCGTTTATCATCTGTTATTCGATGCACGTAAGAAAAATAACGTCTTGAAGAAAATGATCATGTGATATACATTCCGTTTTTAATGCCTATCAATTATCCAGACACTGATAACACGTTCAAGACCAACTCTCATATTTTTCTCGCACATAAGAATCCAGTGGAATTATTTATCGAGCGTGATCCAAGAATAGGAAGAGAAGCTAGCATCTTGTGGCACGCACCCCAAGTGCAGTTCTGTACCGAGCCACGGTGCATTATCGTCAATTGGACCCTGCTGAGATCTGAACAATAGGCGACCTTGGTGAGGTTATTGAAGATCGATATCGGGTGATCGATATCACAACACAACACCGTGCCCCGGACAAACAACAAGCGCACTTCACTGCTGCTAAGAAGTGAAACGCAGCTACTTTGAAATGGCATTTATGTGAGTTTTGAAATGTTTCTAAAATGAAAACAAATTTAAATAATGAGTGCTAATTCAAATGATTTAGTCTTTCATAAATGTCTCATATGAAAACGTTTATTGTAGATCTTATCATGGGTACGATATCGGTTCCAGTACTTGGATGAGCCCTCAGCTAAAAAACTAAGACTGAGCTGCGAGTGAGTTCAGAAAAAGATCCTGAAAGTTTGGGATGAGTTCGTGAACCCTAAAGGAGCCCGGTCAGCTTTGATGTACCTACATAGTAGTTTCAATGCAGAAAGCATGACGTCGCTCACTACTGATGCACTGAGGCAACGCATTGTGCATTGCATTGTGGGCACATTGAATGATGAGACACAAATGTAAAACGTTTTTTAGACCCGACTTAACAGTGCTGGTGTCAAGTTAATGCACTGTCTAATTCCGAAAGGAAAGTGCCATGAATTAACGTTGACTTTACCCTAAAACGCACAGAAAAGTAAGCCTGGTAGAAATCAGGCATGAGTACGCGAGCGTCGATATTGCGCATATGCCGAGCACACTGAAAAAAAAACTCGGAAAGACGAGCGAACATAAACAAGAGGCTCCTGACAACAGACCTTGGCCGGGGTTGATGTCCGGAAGTGGAATCAGATGAAGCCGAATTATGCAGGGCAGAGACGGCCACCACGGTCGACCAACATGGACCTTCAAACGTCAGTGACGGATCCCTCCGGAGGGAATCCGTGAATTATACGAAATGATGAAGAGGATCGCATCAAGAAAGACGCACTCAGAGGACCCATGAATGTATATTTACAGACATCGTGTTTCTGAATGATGTTGTGGCCGGTAAACTTCTTTTCTTCTCGTTTACGAAAGACTACTTCATCAGGATAACTAGCCACGTTTAAATTGCCGACAGACGATCGACGGTGATTTAGTTTAATAAAACGTTGCAAAGTCTTGAATCATTTTTTATTTCCTCTGTTCCATAAAACCCTGCTTTTCAGCGCAACTGAAGTGTGACATGTATTTAAACATTCAGTAAATTTCTATTGTTTATTGACCGTAATTTAAATCTTGTAAGGGAAAATGGCACTCTATTACGAGTTAATAATTTCACGTTTATTGGAAACTTTAAAAGTTTAATGGATAACGTTTATTTGAAAACATACTTTGAAAGTTTAAAGAATCACGTTTATTGAAAACATAATTTTAAAAGTTAACACCGTTTAAAAATACCGAAATGCTTTGCACGCTTTCCACTTTACATGAATTATACGGAAGCCCAATCGACACAGCTGACCTGCCAACCGCGTTAGATCATGACAGCTCGACTTGGAGACAGCACATAGACGAAACAGAGATCACGGCCAAAACTCAGGCTCACGCACGGGCTAACGCGCTCCGCACGGCATGCAAGTAGAGTAGCTATCGATATAGCAGTTGACGCACAAGCTCATCACGCACGCGGGCACAACCTTCACTTTACTCGTTCTCTGTCTCTCTAACTACCTGCCTATTGCGGTACTGCCTGCATCAGCTCAATCTTGGCTGCCGCTGCAGTCTCAGACAAGTTCTTTCGCTGGCGCTCTCAGTAAAGTGGCTCAAGTGAAAATGCCTCGGTCACAATGTAAAAGCTGAAAGTGTGCAAATTAGTTGAAAGTGAGTAATACTGTGAGTGGAAAGATTTTGGCACAAAGGTAACAGAGTTAAATGTGTTCAGTAAGACTTGAGTTCATCTACATATTAATGAGTCATAAAGGCTACAACTTTTTTAATTTTAAAATAAAATTTCGAAAAAGGATTTTTTAAATACTGCTCGCTGATTCAAAAGAATTAATTTAATAATACGCAATTTTAAAAGAATATAATTTTGCGCAAGCTATTCGGCAGTTTTGATAAGTCAGACAATTTGAATAGGAGTAAAATTTTCATCAAACACATTTTAGAAAAACTCTTTTCTTCTGAAAAATCTTTTTCGATGATGTGTTATAGAGCTGCAGTAAGTCTATGGAATGAACATAGAAGCGGAGGGCGCATTCCATCAGAAAAATAACATGAATTGAACCACTTTCTGCCCAAAGCCACAATCGCCCAGGCGTTTTGACCCTCGAGTTGCTACCCCGAGAGCAGCGGCCCCAATACGAGGTGACCACCGCATCTGAGCGTGCAAGCCGTTGTCAAGCACCAGTGTTTGTTGAGAAGTTCACTGAGCGAATAAAATTTTACGCATGTTAGACGATGTTCCATGAATTGTGCACAAATGATCGGCTCGTCTTTAGCTTTGTGTCAGCAGCGATGAATGAGTTCAACAGGGCTTGAATGTCAAACAAGAGCATAACTCAAAGTTGTTTGAAGCCAGAAAAATGAAGGAAATAAATATTAAGAAATACCCGTCATTCAAATACATGCAGAAATTTGCTAGCTTCTCACCAGTCTAACGCCAACAACCCAAAAGTCTCACGGCGGTCTCATGGTGACAAGTCATAAGCCTCACAGCAGTCCCAAGTTAACAAGTCTTTAGTTTCATGTTAACAAGCCATCCGCCTCACGGCAGTCTCATGATGATAGGCAATAAACCTCATGGCAATCCATGTTAATATGCTCCACAAGAGCCCTTGGTAACGTCATTCGCAAGACATCTTGCCTTCCATCAGGCTTTGCAGAAGAGTGCCTTCTTGCCTTCAGGCATCGATTACGTGTGAATTATTTCGTGCCATCTTCATTATAACAATTAGCTACAAAGCGATTGAAGTCAGATAATTTCAAGGATAAAATGCCCAACAATTCTAAACTATTCTTCTGCCTTGAAGGGAGAAGTCGTCAACGCACAGGCTACTGACGTCAGCAAGGACCACCAGTAAGTACGACACAAGCACCGTGGTCTCGGAATTAGGAGGTCCAGCGTGGTCAGCGCGACGTGCCGTAGGAGTGTGTAGCGTAACTAACCTACTTTAACTAATGAACCGTTACTAGCAAAGTGTAATGGAGATGTGTAACTGCCAAAAAGTGTCACTAGCAAAATGTTCCTAGCGACGTGTACCTAACGAAGCCTAACAAACGCCTTATGACAATGCTTTTTTAAGTCTATATTGGACAGTATCCTTGTATGCATTCATTTATAAGCCTCATTTACAACGCGATTCAAGTCCAACCAGGTTATTCATTTCCCCTCTACTTCTTATCTTCTGACATGCTGGTCTGAGCGTGTGTTTGTGCATGAGTGCAAATGTGTTTTTTGGCTGCGTAGGTGTAGGGTCACAAATTTGAAGTTTTTGCGTGTGTTTTTTAACTAGGTCGTGTTTTTTTTCAAGAATGACTTCGCTTCATCTTTTAATTTTGACTTCGTTTTCTTATTTATTGCTCTATGTATAATCTCTTTTTTCAACGCTGATGATATAATCAATGAATTCTAATTCATTTGCCAATGTATCGAGTATTGCAAAATTGTTGGTACAAACTTCGACTACAAATAGAAAACATTGATACAAGCACTATTTCTTCGATGAAAAAAGTTCAACAAATATTTCCTTTCTGAGATAATCTGATGTGAAATAAGAACGCTGATTATTCGCTACACTCTGTTTATTCATACACAGGAGGGTAATTGAAAAATTAGGCGGCTCATCTCACCAGTACAGTGTCACAATGCTGACTGACAAATGATAACAGTTCAAGCTCGAGGTTACTAACGTTGACTGGAAAGTTCTAAAAATTTCTTTTATATAGAAATTTTTTAAATTTGTGAAAAATGAATTTTAGACATTTTATGAATGAGAATAAATGTGTATGGCATCAATTCTTATTCTCCTTATTGCGCTGTTCCTGTCTTTTACAAATTCGCCGTCGTGCTGAGAAAAATGTGTCTTGAAAGTTTGTAAGCATAAAATCTCATCAGCGAAGATATTTTGAACTTTGTTCATTGATAAAATAGTGCTTATATCAATATTTTCCATAAAAGCCGAAGTTTGCACCAACAATTTTGCAATACCCTGTATATGCTTATCAATGTACATCAGGAAATTGGTGCTTTGGTCACTACACATCAAAACTCGTAATTTTGAATTTGTCCGAGTTTTCGCCGGGATTCGGTCTGACCACGACCAGGAGACGAATGTACAATGTAGACCACACGACTTTTGACGTCTGAACGTATCTTGTAAACGAAAGATTGAAACATCTTATGGTACTACTTTACACCGCCCGTCAAAAATGACGGGATTTAAAACCTTTTGGTAGAAATTTTCCAGGTGTGGATGACACAAATATATCCACCCTAATAGTACCCATGATAAAAATATTCTTGCACTTGTGCACTGGTGAAACTCTATCACAGATACGGTAATTTTAACTATCTAAATGAGCGTGACAGAGAAATGGTAGAAGCGGACTCCAAACAGATCAATCAAGGGTATTATTGGGTAGTAGTAGGACCCGTGGAAATTTCACGGACAATGTCATCGTCAAGCTAGTTGGACCCAGGAAAAAATTCCGTCAATATTACTTAATAATCTATGCTAACATAACTTAACACATCTTAATTTTTCCTAGCCAAGCCTAGCCTAGCCCGGCTAGGGCCAGGTCGGGCCAGGCTGGGCATGGCCGGGCCAAGCCGGGCCGCGCACACTCCGATGTCGCCAGATTTCCAAACCGCCCACTCCTCTCCCTCCACCTCTGTAGCACCACAGCAAGGATGCCAGTCACGCCAATTTCGGAAGTATATGGTATTACTGTGGTTTATTAAATTATCTGTTCGTTCTACAGTTATTATTCATCACTCATTTATAAACTGGAGTATAATATGAAAGTTAACCTGTAATAAATCATTATAATAAGATATTACAACGAACGCTGGTGTTTGGAAGTTTGACACTCCATCTCGGTGCTCTAGGATATTATAAAATCTTTTTACAATTTTTTACTTACTGTTTTACATTCCTAACCTTTCGCACTAGCTATACAAAATACATTTATTTGCGCAAAATTTTTTTGAATTATTCTATTGATTGTGGTAGAAAAGCAGTACTATAACTATAATGAACCACATCAAAAACCTTTGAAGATTACTGGTTTGCGTGGGGGCCAACTTTAGTATCATCACGCTGTCTTGGTTGTGTGTATCGTGGCTCTCAGTAATGATCAAAATGTAACTTAGCCAGATGAATTTGAAATGTGTTAAAGCGAGTGGCGGTGATGAGCAGATTCTTGACTGTGAGATTAAAACCAGACTAGAGTTTAAATCATGGTTAAAAATGTTTTCAGATATTAATCTCGTAAGATGGACGGCAAAAAAGTGATTCTCATAAGCTTACTAATGGCAGTCAAGTTTTAAGGTTCAAGTGCCACCATGCCAATCTCGTACAGACAAGCCAGAGTAACTAATACCAAGTAAGTGAATAGGCATACGAGTTATGGTTTTAGTGTATTAACATTAACGAATAAATTGTGATTGTGTGATATTTACAATAATTTGATTTTTAATATCTTGCATTCTATTTGCACTTGTAATAAATACAGCTTCGATCTTCAGCTGCTCTGTAACTCTTAGGCCGCGGCCAGACAAACAGCATTGGAACAGGGCAGAGCAGAGCAGTTTCGACCCTCTGGTAGCTGCTATCTGACGCTATTAAGATAGGCGGCCAAACAAACATCAGCGGCTAGTCCTGAGTCCGCAGCAGTTGCAACCTTGGCGCTAAGAAGAGCAGTGCTTTGTGACTGTAGTTACCTCGAATTTTGCTCATTAAATAGCTGTAGAACTGGCAAAATTTCACCTAATTTTGTTTATTTATATATATGCTATGCTACGCATTGTGTTAGCATTTCAAGTACACCCGTAAACTGACGTATTTTACTTTTGATTTCCCTACAATATTGTTACAAACAATGAATTAAATAGCTTTAATACTGTTTTACAATTGCTCCAGAAAATTCCACAAGAAATTAATTGCATGACATGCAAGCCATGATTGCTGACACAATTATCATGCAAATAATTCGCTGACAAATGACTTGAAACCTTATAGATACTTGAATCAGAGTTATTTTGCAGTGCTTTACGTCTAGAGACGTTACAGAACAAGGAACTTATTCGTTCAAGCGTATAAAGGAATACATTTATGAATATCTTTCACTTAGGGATCTTTCACATTTGGTTGGCGTCACTAAGTTTCAATCTAATTGTTTTTTTCCCAAAGAACTCGAACATCACAATCATTTTTTGGAGAATCTAATAGTTTTTTAGTTGCATGCTTTTAAAGTTATTTTTAACAATGTAACTGTTAAAACGCAAACTTAAACATTTCCGTATCGGCCATGCCCAGCGTTTTGCGCTGGTCCAGAAAATGTTGATACATAAAAAAGGTATGTTTGAAGTCAATTTTAGTGCCGTGCGCCTAACATGAAAGACATAATGTAAAAATGTTCGGCAGTGGTGCGCTTTAAAGTGTAGGTATTGATAAAGAAAATACTTGGTATAGGTTAATATTTTCAATTTATGAGGTGAAAAATAGCTATATAAGCATAAATAACTAACCAAGCCCACTTAATAGTAGCTTCGATAGCGTCTGCCATAAATGATCATTGTTCGTTGACATAGTTATTATGATCGAAATATGAGATGCACCCCCTATCGCAGGAATAGCTTGCATCGAGGAGATCAGAAGTTCGACATCCTCACCGTCCGAAGTCTAAGGTGCAACTGACTGCTAGCTCCCGAGCGGTGTTTTATCATCCAAGATAAAACGGGCGCTTGATTCAGACAGCGCTGCCCTGCCCTGCTCTGTGCTATTTGCCTGGCCACCCTAGTAGGAATACCACTAACATATAACACCGTGCCGAGTCTGCTCTGCTCTGCCCTGCTCCACTGCTGTTTGTCTGGCCGCGGCCTAAGGCCGCGGCCAGACGAACAGCAGTGGAACAGCAGTATTTCCACGAAAAGAAAGCCTACCTAACTCTCAGCTCGTGCCCTCGCATTGTTCCCCTGGGAGCGCTAATTCCCATAGATACAATAATTGTATCCCCTGAGGGGCCATCCTATTTCAAGCGTTTTCTTTGTCAACACCTACACTTTAGAGCATACCAAGGCTGAATTTTTCAGATCAGGTCTTTTTTGGCGCATGGCACTAAACTTGACTTCAAACATACATCTTTTATGTATAAACTAACAGTTTTTTAGTTATAAACATTTATCATTTTTCCCCTAAGTTATACTGAGGAAACCGAGGTTAGGTCATCTGTGAGAGTTAAATGTGTAGAGGAAGGATCTTTCACTTTTTCTGGACCAGCGCAAAGTGCTGGGCAAGGCCGATAGAGAAATACATATGTTTACGTTTTATCAGTATCACATTGGTAAAAATAACTTTGAAAGCATGCGATTAAAAAACTTGGTTTTTCCAAAAAACGAATGTGGTGTTCCAGTTCTATGGAAAAACGGCAATTAAATTGAAACTTACTGCCGCAAGCCAAATACGAAAGATCCTTTTACACGTTGAAATTGTTTATTAATTTACTTATTCAAAATTCGGGTTGTTAAGTCCATAAATATCTTTCTTTATTCGCTTGAACGATTGAGTTTCTTGTTCTGTAATGAATCTACACGTAAAGCACTGCAAATTAATTCAGATTCAAGTATCTATAAGGTTTTATGTCATTCGTCAGTGAATTATTTGCATGATTATTTTATCAGTAATCATAACTTGCATGTCATGCAATAATTTTTTGTGGAATTTCCTGAGCAGTTATAAAACAGTATCAATGCCAATTGAATCATTGAGGGTAGAAATATTACAGGAAAATCAAACGTTCTATACGACAGTGTACGGATGTACATGTAATGCTAACAAGATAATGCATGGTATAGTAATATATATATAAAAAATTTAGTTGGATGAAATATTGCCAGTTCTACAGTTATTTAAAAAGCAAAATTTGAGGTAACTACAGTTACAAAGTAGCACTCTCGTGGCGCCAAAATTTCAACTGCTGCGGACTACCACTGCTGTTTGTTTGGCCGCCTAACCCTTTTCGGTACGATAATTCAAATAGTTTAGGTAAAAACTTCCAGAGGAAAAGTTGTCATTACCCTGAATTGACAGTGAAATTGTCCTAGTGTGGGTGCTCTTAGCTTAAGCAAGTGCATACTTTCTTATTTAAATTTCAAAACTTTTTTGAATCTTTGAAGCTCTATGCTTAATTGGCGACGGAAATTTTCGACGTTGATAACAAAACTTTTGTATTTACGAAGAAATTATTCATAAGTTTTTGCACGCATTTATCACAAATAAACGAAGTTCAGAAAAAACTTGCTGAAATTAAATGGAAAGGGTATTGAATGTGGTATTTTACGATCACATTTGGTAATTTACGCGTGCGGTCTTCTGGAAATGCTTAAAAACTAGTGTAATGAATGCTTCTAATTTACCTAATTTTTTTATTTACTCCAAAATATTCCCTCACTAGTTTTATTACTTTAAAATTAGGTTAGATGCCCTAAGCTAGAAGCACTAGCCAACTTGGCTCTGGAGTAGCCATCAGTACCGAAAGGGTTAATAGCATAAGCTAGCAGCTACCAGAGGGTCGAAACTGCTCTGCTCAGCCCTGCTTCACTGCTGTTTGTCTGGCCGCGACCTCACTGCTGTGATCGCTGGCGCTGCTGACAAGGAGCGTGAATATCCCTGTCTCATCACTGTTAAAGGCTACCGTAACCACTCGACATCGTCTGTGGCGTCTCTAATCGAAAAGTTCAATTTAGCTTCACATTTATTTTTAATACAGAATGCTACGTATATCTTGTTTAATGCATAATGTAACATCTATCTTATATGTTATAGACGTATTAACGCATTGCATTGTATTATTATTTAAAGAAGTGATAATTGTCATCACTTTGTGATGTATGTATTGAGAAGTAATATAAAGAATAAAAGAAAAAATTTTCTTTGTGCATATGTTTTACTTTTCTTTCTATTATTATGTCACAAGCATTGTGCAAATAGTTAAGATTGCACTTCTACAATCAATAACACGTGAGTCTCTGTACATAAGTTTTGTCGAGCCCTTTCTCGGTGCCCTAACGTGTGAGAGTACATTTCAAAGCTTTGAAATTGGCGAGAATGGCATCATTGCTCTTGGTGCTACGGAGGTGGAGGGAGGGGAGAGGGGGTCTAAAAAATCTGGCGACATTGGAGTCTGTGCGACCAGCGCCACCTAGCTTAACACTGGCATTGTCCGTGGAATATCCACGGGTTCTGCTACTGTAAATAAATACACAACGGGTATTTTTAGGTTAAATAAATGAACCGAATACATTTTGTAACGTCACCGAACTGTTCTGCCATGAGTTTTTATGCTCCTTGAAAGCGCTTTAAATGAAAGTAATTGTGTTTTTAAAGGCATTCAAGAGCCTATTTCGTGCATTTCTCTGGTGTTGTCATTTGGAAAATATTGCTTTGTTTATTGACTAAAATATTGTTATTTATGAATATTGTTTAAAAAATTATCCGATCGCTAACATTAATCCCAAAACTGTGTACGAATATGTTCTAACAAGAAAATAATGACTCTCAGAGACGTCCTCTATTTTTGTTAGATCCCAAATTCCTTGGATAAATATTTTTTCGATTTCCAATGCGCATGAACATTTTAGGAAATAAATTTTTGAGAGTCTACGAAATTTTCCTCTTGAACTTTCAGTTCAAATGTAAACGCCTCATTTCTCAATAATGAATTAAAGTCTCACACATCACCCAAGATAGTGAGCTCAAGTTCTACATACTACAAAAGAAAAAAAGATCATATCCCAAATATCATGAGATAGTGATGTCCAGTCCCACACTTCACAAGGGATAGTGAGGTCCGGTCCCACACTTCCCAAGGGATAGTGAGGTCCAGTCCCACACTTCACGAGGGATAGTGAGGTCCGGTCCCACACATCGCAAGGGATAGTGAGGTCCGGTCCCACACATCGCAAGGGATAGTGAGGTCCGGTCCCACACTTCACAAGGGATAGTGAGGTCCGGTCCCACACATCACAAGGGATAGTGAGGTCCGGTCCCACACATCACAAGGGATAGTGAGGTCCGGTCCCACACTTCACAAGGGATAGTGAGGTACAGTCCCACACTTCGATAAAGATGGTGATGTCCAATCGTACATTTCACCAGGGGAAGAGAACTCACGTCCCACATTTCACCAGGGGAAGAGAACTCACGTCCCACACTTCACCAGGGGAAGAGAACTCACATTCCACACTTCACCAAGAGAAGAGAGCTCACGTCCCACATTTCACCAAGAGAAGAGAGCTCACGTCCCACATTTCACCAGGGGAAGAAAGCTCACGCCCTACATTTCACCAAGAGAAGAGAGCTCACGTCCCACACTTCACCAGGGGAAGAGAGCTCACGCCCTACATTTCACCAAGAGAAGAGAGCTCACGTCCCACATTTCACCAGGGGAAGAGAGCTCACGTCCCACACTTCACCAGAAATACTGAGCTAATTTTTTACGGTCAGCCCGCATTTCTTGCAATGGTCACAACATAGCGCCTCTGGATACCGACCACCCAGGCCGATGTTTGCGAGCTTCACAGAGCAAACTTGAGCTTGTGCAGCTCGGCCAGCAGCAGCAGCAGCAGCAGCGAGCTCGGCACACACACACAACGGTTCAGGGAGCGCAGCTGGATCATGACAGCAAGCTTGATGGCCTGTTTTCACACTTCGTGGGTGACATCGCACTTCTGATCGTTCTCTTGTTTACTTCCTAAATATTTCATTTATTCCGGATTGTGTTTCCAAGCGTAAAATGAATGCAAATGCCTTTGATGGAAAAGAATGCAATAAAACAGGGTGTGTTTAAACTCGCTCTAGGGAGTAATTATGTTTTTCAAGCAATTTTTCCCATTCGTCAACCCAAGAATAAAAAACTCTAGAATTCCAGGCTCGACAAACAGTTCTTTCCCACAAATGCGTCGTGAGAGTGTCGAGGCATGCATCAGTTAAATGTGAACGAATAATTTATTCGTAACATAGCATTTCCACAGCAAAGCTCCGGTAAAGTTCTTCTTGTTGCTTGGGTAAAGAGATTTGTTCTGGAAAGTTCAAGGGGCGTGTGCGCTAGGAATTAACATTCCATCAAAAATTACATCGCCAACTTGAAGATAAGATTGATTCATTTAAAGAACTTTTTTTAATGCTCAAGGAACTATTTTATTTGCATTCCGTTATCGGAAATACTTGTAATCATAAAACAAAAGAGGAGGAAGAGCATCGGCTTTACGTGTGAACGCCATTATTTACTTTTTCTCCACGTCAATGTCGGCGATATTGTGCCATGCAAGCTGAGCCCTCAAGTTTTATGTCCATCGTTTAGTTTTGAAAATTGCTCAATTTCATGGCGCAAAACGTTCGCCAATGAAATAATAGCGACTCTTAGTGCATACTTGAGCAAGATAAACATGTTCATTACGGCGCCGCTATCAAGGGGAGCCGAGCGGTGAGGCGATAGCAAGTCCGTTATGTCGGCGACAAGCTGACGATGTCAGCGACAAGAAGACGATGTTAGCGCAGGAGGCGCTGGGTCGTGGCATTGCCAGGGCGGGTTATGACGTGAGCAATGTTAATAACGCAGTGGACGGAAGACATGGTGCAAAGTGCGTGACATTCACGAGATTCTGCAAGATCTTCCGACTTTGTTTATAGGCTGAAAAAGTGTAGCACTGTTCGAGGAAGAGCGTATTGTAGCACACGAACACTCGTTCATCAGCTCACCAAACACTGTCAGACGGTCACGCAATCGCTCTCCAAAAACTGAATTGCGTTGTTCAATGACTCTAGTGTCTTGTTTGAATTTTTATCTATCTACAGTACAGTATCACGGACTTTCTCCTGCAGCAACCGTCAAGTAAAAAAGCTTCTCTTTATCCTCCACATCGCTAATATTTAACGGCTGTATATATATATGCTAATCCTTCCTCATCTCACCGCAAGTCCTTCCAACAGCACAATACTCCTAACATTCTTCAATGTGAAGTCTTATTTTGAATCCATTCTGCTCTTTATGGTGAGACCGTTAGCTTACTCATTAAGCGAAGAATTATCTTGAAACAGAGCAGAAAATTTGTTAAAAAAGAATGAGAGACTATAAAACATCTAGCTTTTTCGTACTGCTGCTTGTTTTTCTAACCAGCCTTAGTCAACATGTGGATTCCATAATTAAGCCTCACTGCAGTGCATTCCATTTCGGAAAGCAATTATAAAAAATTAGTTTGGAACTATCTATAGTTTTGATCGTACTGAATGCATTAGAAAGGAAAAAAATATATACAACAATGATGATTTTTTCAGTTGTTTCGATACATTTTACAACAAAGAGGTACTTATAAGCTCTAAAGACCTGTACGAAGAAATCTATCAATAATAAAGTGCATTACAGTGGGTAGTGATGTTTGCTTTACAAATTTAAGTAAAGATCTGGGTCGTTCATAAAAATTTTCATGGGCTGAAAAGCAGATTGTAAAATATTTTTACTTTTAAGCTCGGATTATGCAGTTTCATGCAGATGAATCGAAGGGTGCTCCATCATACGATGTTATGACGTCACTGGGCACAATTGCGTCCTTATAACTTTAGGCAAAGGCCACGTGCGCGCCAGATAGTGAATGATTTCTGCTCGGCAAATGAAATGACTTCTACCATTAAGTACTTGACCAGTCAAAGGTATTCATATTTAACTTGCAGAAGGGAGAATTGAGTTAGCTAAAACTGAGGTTCAGCTAGGCAAACCAGAAATATCAAATTTCTTGCAGCCAAATCCAATTTCATTGCTCATTCCAGTCATCACGAATAGAAAAGCTCGCGTGCATGCCGCTCTAAAAACTTTTGACAGCGGTTAACTGCCTGTCTTGAGGCAGCTACAAGCCTTAGGGACTTTTTCACAACTCTCAATGACTTGCATGGTGAAAACTGTACAGAAGTGAACATTACCAAAGGCATATCAGACGCACGGGGGCTTTGGAGATCGTGTAGAAAGAACATAAGTAACGATGAATTACCGCCAACTATCGAACTCTCCTCATCTAGAAGTCCAACAAAATTGTTTGAGGCCGAGACACCTATTGACAAAGCGATAAAGTCTTGCCTCGTCGAACGGCCTTGCGACACGATTTTAAGTTAAGCGATTCACCGATACAATCCGACCAATGGCCTGTAAACAAACCTGGCACCAGAACGAGACCTTTGTGTCTGGGTCACACGGGATCAGTACCAAAAAAATCGTGAAGTATGGACAAGCTCGAGCGAATATTCGTTTGGACTTTCTTATCCCCTTGATGCCTAAAATACTATTAGCTCTATTTAATGTTTGCTTATTCAGAAATGTTTCTTCATTCTTGAAAACAAGACTCGCTTTATTTTGATTAAAAATAAACATTTCAGCAAAGAATTCTCAAGTCTAATGGATAAGGTGTTGCAACACGCGGTTTGAAAATCGCAAATAACTGTAAGGTCTGGCAACTCGTAATAATTCTTTTCTTTTCACCGCCCAATTTTAACACGTGTCCTGTGAAGGGACCCACCGGTGGTCACTGAGGGATTTTCATAATGAAGCTGACCGACCTGCAGTCACTAGCTCAATTTTATAAATACTTAATGGAAAGCAATGTGAAGGTACGATCCTGTTAATGTTTGCTTTTTTCAAAATTGCTTCCTACAGTTGACTTTAAATTTTAATTGAATGTTGAACTTCAGTTTAACGTGTTGCAGTACACTTGTTTACTCTCCGTAACACCATCTTTCTCTTACTGAGCAATTCTGCTCCAGCTGAAAGTTCAGAAAACTAATCAAGTACTGTTTACCTGCCTCCGAAATGTACGCGGGAAAGCGTCAGTCTACACTGATTTGGTCTTTAAGCTTCAATTTAATTTAACGTCGTTTGTAAAATCTTAAAATAAACACGCTAAATATCTAACACTCGACTAAACTTGCTCAACTCATAGGATCATCTCTGGCGAAGAAGTGTAATTCCTGCTCGGTGAAAAAATGTTCCCAATGTTTTAAAAATTAAATTGAAGCTTAATTAAGAAAGTAAAATTTTGAACTAATGCATTCGAATTTCATTCTCTTTTCCTTTTCATGATGAGTTTATTGTCCTTCTTATTAAGATAACATGCTTTATCTGGTCACGCAAAACGCTCGCAGTAAACAAAGGATCTTACCAGAGTGCTTGACGAGCTGAGGGAGGAACGTCTTCCAGAAAGCGCACTCCTTGAGTCTGGGGCCCCTGTCCACGCCTGACTCGTCCACGTCGAGGATAAGGTACTCTTTGGTGGAAGGAGTGTAGAGAGGCCACTTCGTCTTGGCGAAAGAGCGGTGGTCGCCTTC
>JACJUY010003087.1:67858-89494 GCA_014220935.1 Platorchestia sp. MABIK | reverse complement strand
TAAATAGGTAGAAATCATCACTTATGTTATGTGGTTCTAACTTCCAAATCACAATATCACAAGCCCACGACAAGCAGTACAGTAAGACACGCAATACAGAGTTGAGTGAGTAAACTGTGCAGGGCACACTAAAATTTTATTTTGATAAGGTGTTCATTGTGTTATATTAAAGATAATACAAAAACTGTAATGCGATATGGTTTATATTGTATAGCATTAGTAAAGACGAATACTCAAGGAGTTCAAAAAGCAATAGCATAGGCTCATATGTCACATTTTGTTTCATTTGAGGAACACTTTCAGAATTTTTCGATACACTGCGCTGATTAAAATACTAAAGTCCAGGCATCTATGTTCTGAGCGTGTGGAATTCATTAATTTTTCGTAACTATTTACTAAATCATTAGGAATTTTAATTTATTTTACTCTTAAAGAGCCTACGACGCTTAATTAGCTAAAAGATGACCTGACAAGTTTAAAAAATCTGCTCTACATGCTGTTCGACTTAAACAACTTTACGATTTATGGATTTTTTTGATTTGGAGCAAGCGCCGAAATTCGAGAATGTCGGGCATTTTTAAAATTCAAAATATTTATCATAGCAAAGGAGCAAATGAAATATTGTTTCCACAAGCCAATTTCGTTTAGGCTCCTATATGGAAATTAGTGAAAATGATAAATGTGACTTGAACCTCCGAGATAATTTAATTAATTAGTCTTCTAACTGAGCTTTCATTTTAATAGCTAATTCATTCGCAACACTTACTTTACAAGGATTTATAAGCTTTGTGGACTTTGTATCATTTTGCATTTTTATTGCAACGTTGTACGAATTGTATTAAGTAAGTTATTACATTCTCTGATACAGTGTATTATAGCGTATTAAGAGCATTATGACTGTACTATGATTATTTTATGTGTATACATTGTACATGTATTGTAGAACTAAGTACTCTGTGCAGGGCACACTAGAATTTTATTTTGAGAAGGTGTTCATTGTGTTTTATTAAAGATAGTACAAAAAACTGTGGTGCGATATGGTTTATATTGTATAGCATTAAGAGTAAAATAAGTGATTGCACAGTGAAGTAAAGTAAAAAATAAAAAATAAGATCTTCGCGGAAATTGAAAAATACGCGTGGGTTATTCAACAGCGCTACTTCTTTCTCTTATGATTACTAAGTTAGCTTTAAGGAAGTTTTCGCGTAATAAAATTTAATATTTTCAGTGTTTTCAAGGAACACTTTATGAAATCGACTCAAATTTAGTAAACTTAAGTTATTAATACATCCATGAGGGAAACAATTACTGTTGGAGAAAAATGAATGGCCGCAATAGAGCGTCATTGAGATAAATAAAATTCACTAGACTGAAATTATCTAAATTTTTTATCGTTTTTTTTCGACGCACAGAATGGTTGTCGTGCAATGCATTCAAACATTTAGAACTAGAACGTTAGAACGTTATCACTAAAAAAATATCACTAAATGTACTTAGCATAATGACCGTTAAGACGATCAACAGCACGTGTTTTTTACCGAGTTCCTTGTTGAAAATCTTCCATTTTTCCAGTCCAAAGCTTCAATTTTTCCAGAAGTTGTCACCGAAAGAAGCCCATTTCCGTGCGACTGTCACCAAGACTACGCAAATTGGCTGAGAGTAATTCAGCTCTAAGAAAGCAGGGCCATTATTCATCATCAAGAGAGACATTATATCAATGGCAGGTATCGAATATCAACGCTCGTGATGCAGTTAAGCCAAACACCACAAATAACTGTAGTGGTGTCGCTAAACCGTGTGCACATCACAGCTTCGCTGATGTAAAATATCTGTAATGTTTGTCGCAGCGTTGACATTAGGGTCGTCTGGCGCGGGTGAAATAGTGAATATTAGGGCAATCCTATCCAATGATACGGTCACAATAGCAATGATAGGCGAGGTCTTAAAAAAACTATGATCGAAAGCGTGGCCGCAGGCACCAGCGAGACCTCGGACGAACCTCTGCCATGATCCGAGAAGACGATAGCAAAGCGAAATTATAGCGTGCACCTTTGTGATGAAGGTGCTGTGCGTTATGGAAGGTTACCAGCCGTACTATTACGGCTAATTGCCCCCGCGCTACATTCCTCCGCTCTGTCCTAACCTGGAAATCCTGCGATAAATCAAATTTGGGTCTTCTGCCTCCGTGTTATAGATGATAATAAACCTCAGTTAGTTTAACTTGGAGTTATCGATGATGCTCGGCAGGACCGCGCGACAGAAGGAAGAAGGAAGGTTGAGCTTAAGACTCATTTAGGTTCATCAGGTAAGCAACCGACCGACGACTTCGTGGCCGATACACGCTCGTATCAGAGGACCAAGATACGATCGACTCCTGATAAGACATGCCTTCTGCAAAACATCATGTTAGTAAATCTTCATTCGTTTTAAAATCCTCTCGTTAAATGTTCGGGGGACTGACAAAACTAGCTGCTGGTGTACGGCGAAAGAAATTATTTTGGATGCTTGCCCGAGTGCTTGCACCCCGATTTTCTACTCGTATATTAACACGTTGACCGCGATCAGTTGAACTGAAGGTCAATATTCAAATCAAATTTAAAGACATTTGTAGGAAGCAATTTTGAAAATAACATACATTAATTGGATCGTGCTTTCATTTAGCTTTGATAGAGTGCTTGTGAAAACTGAGTTAGTAACTACTGGTCGGTCAGCAGCATTATGAAAAATTCCTCCTTTTACATCGGCGGCTCACGTCACGGTTAAAGTGTTTACTTTGTGTACAATAAAGATTCGAAATTTTGCAATGCAGAAGGACATTTTTCAACTAACAGTAGCGACACCTGATCCTTATCTGAGCGTGCAGCTATTCAAACAGCTTTTTAATTTTGCTTAGAAAAGGCGTCTTTGAATTGATTTGGAAACGGCAGTTTCGCGAGAACAGTGTGTTCCAAAGGCAAGGCAAAGAAGATACTGTTAGGTTACCTCAGCCATAGATAGGCCTTCGTGACTTCTATCTTTCGAGCCCACGTTTCTTCTTTAAATTTTTCCCGTCCTTTCTACTATTTCACACTCGTATTCTCTTCCGCTTCCTTCTTAACTTGAGGTTTTTATGTGCAGGGTATCCTGTGCGAGAACATACCTTGTGTATAGACTCGTCGTTCTTCATAATTAGCACTAAATCGTTCCTTCTCTTTACTCTTTTGATATCGCCTTCGTTGTTGCTTAGGAGTCTTACACAAACTAAAACATTAAAAAAAAAGTATTCTAAAAACAAGGCTTTATTTAATAAATGCACGTAATTGACATCAATAGCTAGTAATCTTCGATTTTTTTTGTCTTATTTGCTACAAAACTTGCGTCAGAGAGAAACTAAACTTCCAAGGTCAGCGCTGGCTACCTCCTCTGGAGAGTGAGGATCAAAGTTCACAGAACAACGGAAAATGATATTTAAAGTTTTAATACTATAGTTCAATATTTTTAATTTCGAGACATAGTATATTAGTGCAGATATAATGAGCTGAATGAAGCAAAATTTTGTTTTTCAGATCATATCAAATTTCTCAATTTGCAGAGAAAATTACGTAACTCCTTTTCAAGGAGGTCACAGTGTGTTCCGGTCAATAGGTTTTGAAGGAATGATGGCGTACAGCGCAGAAAATTCAATTGAGAGGAAAATTTACGTATGAAATATTCTCCTGAGTGAAGAGAAAATTTGGTGATCAATCGACATGAAGCCAATGAATGTGATTATAACCGCTTTTAAAGAAGATGAGCAGATTTCAATCGACAAAATGCAATGAACATCGAAGCCGTAGATATAAACAGGAAAACTAATTACTTCTCCATTTTTAAAGATTGTGTTATCTCATACGGTATTTCATCACTTATAGTGTACCATCACATTTAGTATCACATAGAAGGTTGAAACTGAATTTCATTCTTATGTTGAACCAAACGTGCTGGTGTTGGTGCGTAAAACTCAACTCCTAGTCTCAAGGAAACCACTGTGAGTATAATTTCGAGTTGAAAATGTTTAAAAAACATGATTAAAATTCAGTCCAATCAGATAACTTGAATTTAGCGCAGTGCTGGGAAATAATTGGGACCAACATACAATATAAGTCGAGGTTCACACAAGATGACGAGTAACGCAAAGATTGGCTGGACTTCGGAAACATCAAGAAAGGTATCGTCGAGATGGTCAGGCGTAACAAAATAAATGCCATAATTTGTATGATTTATTTTGGGTCGCGTTAGAGCTGGACAATCATTTATAAAAAAAACGTGTTGGGTGACCTAGACCTTCTAGGTCAGGTATATTTTACGAAATATGGGGCGCGGGAACCCGATTTCTGAGACGAAACTGAGAATTTATCCCAGACATCATGAATGGTGGAGATGATCAGGCGTAACACGGCGACTTCTGGCCCGTCTTTCTAGAGGAATTTTACGCTCTCTCCCTATAGCTACTTGGACGCAAAAAACTAGGAGCCAAAAAATATCAATGGGGCAAACTTCTGACGGCAGCACGACGTATGGACCAATAATTACGAAGCAGTAAATGAATTTTATGGAGACATTGCTGGTCTCAAAGTAAGCTATGCTATCCAAGCGCCCCGCTCTACCTCCTCAGCTGGACGACACTCGATCGTGGTTCATTTTTGGTCTCTAAATGGAACTTTAGTGAGCTATATTCCAGGGGGGGACGATTTATAATTTCTAGTTGCATCCTTCTCATCTGTAGTTTTTTACAGAAAATAAGTGAGCTGTATTCCAGTGGGTGACGATTTATTATTTCTAGTTGCGTCCTTTTCATCTGTAGTTTTCTACGAAGAATTAGTGAGCTGTATTTTAGTAGGTGACGATTTGTTATTTCTAGATCACTACATCCTTTTCATCTATAGGTTTTTAAAAAGTATTCGTGCCCTAAATTCCAGTTGTAATGACGATTTGTTATTTCTAGATCACTGCATCCTTTTCATCTATAGGTTTTTAAAAAGTATTCGTGCCCTAAATTCCAGTTGTAATGACGATTTGTTATTTCTAGGTAACTGCTTACTTTTCATCTTTAGATTCCTAATAAAGTATTTGTTGGCTAGACTCTAGTAAACGACAATTTATAATTTCTAGTTAGCTGCACCTTTTTGATCTCTAGTTTCTTAAAGAAATGAAATGTTAGTGAGCTAGATTCTAGTGATAACGATCTGTAATTTTTAGGTACCTGCATCTTTCCCATCTCAGTGTCTCTTAAAAAAAATTTTGAAATAGAATCTACCGAATAAGGATCAGTTTAATTTCATGGGAAGATCACTCTTTTCAGTTTTAATCAGCAATTTCCCTGCATCATTTGCATTATTTTAATTTTTTAATCAATATTTTCATGTTATAGGCTCCAATGATTAATGACTTTTTAGGTCTTTTCAGTATTGGTTTCTTAGTTAAATATCTTACCAGATTACAATTAATGATGATCATTTTGTATGATAGATGAGCTACATTTTAAACACATAAGTCATCAATGCATGTATCTATTTATAAAAAAGAAACATTAAAGTACACGTCAAACATTTGTATCCATTAAAAATTTATATTAAAGGAACATGAAAGTAAACAAACGTTTATATTTATTTAACAATCATATTAAAGAGACATCTAAGTAAAAGCCAAATATTTGTATTTATTTAACATTTATATTAAAGAAGCATCCAAGTACACGTCAAACATTTATATTTTTCAAACATTCACATTAAAGGATCATCAAAGTACACGTCAAAAATTTATATTCATAGAACATTTATCATAAAGAAACATTAAAATACACGCCTCTTCTAAACAATGGGAGAACAACAGGAGGGACCTGGCACGTTTAGCAAGAGTTAATAGAAATAAAATCGTGAAAAATTAGGGAGGAGGTATTAATACGTAAATTGATAAATGCTTCAGATATTCGCCAAATAGTCAATCCAAATAAAACTGTGTAAAATCAGAGAGGAGCTATTAATAGGTAAATAAATGATTCATTTATTAGCAAGAGTCAATATAATAGAAACAGTGAAAAATCAGAGAAAAGCTATTAATAGGTAAATGAAAAAACGATTCATTGATTCCCAAGAGTTAATATAAATGAAACACTGAAAAACCAGAGAAGAACTATTGATAGGTAAATGAAAACGAAAAATAAAACAAATGATCTAAACCAGCAGAGAGTTGAGGAGGTAGGTGTAAGACGTCTATGCTGGGTAATAAAAGAATAAATTGATTCCGAACATGAAGAAAAAGATGAGTCAAAGGAGAGTAAGAGTAGACCGCTGAATAATGCTAAAAAGTTTGCCTGATCAGATGACCACCATATTCTTCCATTCTTTTTTGCCCATGCAACCAACGAGCGTGTGGAACACACAGATCAAATTTTAAACTCTTGTAATGCACTATCAATAGCCTAGACGGAACTTTTAACGCGTGATAATGCCATGCTTTCACTACTTCTCAAATTTAACTTTTTCGTTCATAGTATTTTGATTTTCGCAATTGCAAAATATTGCAGGGCGCAACAATGCTTCATAGTTTTAGAAATGCCTAGATGAAGTCGGATAGTATCTGTGCTAAGCAGAAATCAGAATTCGAGTCTCAAAGATTGAAATTCGAAAAATACAAGTGAGATACTAAGACATGGTTGAAAGTTTGCGGACATTCTAGGTATCCAGAAACTGATGCACAAACTCTACTCTATTACCTTTCATTACAGATGCTTGCTTTCGGACTGCTACTCATTCTTGCTCTGTTTGATTCAAAATAAGAATTGATACGACGTGTAATTCGGATTCAAATATCAATCAGGACACCAATTTTAAAACAGCTAAAAGTATCACTGCGCATTCACTACGTAGGACGTCATGAGATGAACGAATATTCTGTGGTGTTATACCAAGTATTTTTTGGTGCTGTTAATTTTTGCCCTGCAAAGATGGGAGGAGGAAACTTTGTTATCCGTGACGTGACCTTGGTTAAAATTTTGTTGTGTAATTTTTTTCTGTTTTTTGTCCTTAAAATGGTCATGCAATATAAACTTCATCGTTGACGTTTTTGAAATGCATTTTCCGTTTAAAACACTGATAAAGAATTGCAACCCGGAGATACAGTGTTGATAGTTTTTCCTTTAACTCTTCTGTATTTAATATTTCCCCACGCAGTTAATAATGTAAAACTTTTCTCTTCTTGACGTATACTGTACATTGAAATGGGGCTTTTTGGAACCAGTTTTGGTTGAGAGTGCCTTCATTTAAACAATTTAACCAATTTAAACAATTTATTTACCACAAGTGATACAGAGGTAGATTGTTTCTTAAGTCTAGTATCATACTTGGTGCGAGTTAATTGATGGTGTTGATCGATGATGTTGAATTCGCTTTATGTTTGATATCTGTTGCCACTGAAAGGTATACCTAATGGAAGATATCAGTGCAAGGATTGATTTGCCGTGCTAAATTTATCGAAACTGTGAGTATCGTTAGTGTAGTAATCGATTTGCCTAACTAAATTATTTGAAACTGTGGGCATATTTTACTCTTGGAAAATTAAAGAGTAGTGCATTGTGCTCTAAATAATAACCAGTTCAATCGATGTTGGCAGCGCTGAATGTTAAAAATAAAATCACTTAAGCCTAATCTTGCCCTTATAACTAATACTTTCAGTTCTACAGTTAAACGAATAATATCGGTAAGCCATTTCACCGGCCAACATGAAAGATGCAGTTTGTTACGTACAAATGCTGTTCTTCGAGTCATCAGTATCTAAATGCTGGCACTTGTATGGATACTAAGTAAAACATTACGTTATTGTTTACAAAATTCATCTCATTGATGGCAACTGTAGAGGCTCTAAAAAAACAATTTGATATCATCTTTTATAAAATTCATCAGATTGGTGATACTTTCATAGACTCAAAAGGCAATATTATGTCGTAGTTCAAAAAATTCTTCTACATACTTAGAGGGAATGGCATAGATTCTAAATACAATACAAATTAATTGTTTACCAAATTCTTCTAACTGGAGGAACTTATATTGATTCTACATAAAATCATTGGTCATTGTTTATCAAATTCTCCTGATTGGATGCACGTGTATTGATTCGAAAAACAATATAAGGCGTTGTTTTCTATTGATTCTAAAACAATGAAGGATATTCTCTGTCATTGATTCTATAATCGATATAAGGCATTCTTTGGAATTGATTCTAAAAAACGGTATAAGGTATTTTTTTGTTTATGATTCTTAAAACACTACAAGTTATTCTTTCTTACTGACTCTATAAACAACAAAAGGCCTTCTTTGTTCATCATAAATATCGACGAATAACTCGAAGAAATTCATATTTTACAGCACAAGCGAATACCGCAGCGGGTGCCCGCACTGAGGCGTGTACAACATGGGTGGCCGGTCGCCTCTCACGCAGCCACTTCCACGAGACTGCCAGCGCAGTCGGCTAATGTGGGACCTTACGTATTTTTGGTACTGTTAATTTTCCCCCGTTAGGATGGGATCACTGTTCGTCGTGACTTTTGATAAAATTTTATTGGAGTTTCTGTTTTTCTTTTGTATGTCTTGGATAGAAAAATAGGGGAAAATAAATGGCAGCGCAATTGTTGATTTTGTCGTAGATGTTTTCGAGATGTGCTTTTAGTTGAGTGTATCTGTGATGGAATTCCTACCTGGGTTTACGGTGTTGATGTTTTGTTCCTCTAACACATGCGTGTTTAATATTTTCAGTTAGTTTTAGTTACTCTCATGTTAGTAAAGTTAATCTTCTCATCCCAATTTCTCAAGATTATGGAACCTGAAGTAATCATCTTTGATGATTTATGGACCAGCTTCTACGCTTCTCTTGAGTTTTGCTTTCCGACAATTTAAATTTGAATTAAATTCAGTTTATGAGACTAAAACTTTTCTCAAAATGTAGAATTTCAACAAAGATTAAAACATTGCATTATTTCAAATTTGTATATCTGAGTTTAATTTCAAATAAGTCCGGCGGAATAGCGTAAATTTTACTCTCAGTCAAGATTTGCGCATAAAAGGAAAACTCAAAAAACTAACAATAATTTGCAAGAGGAAAGAATAAAAAACGAATGAACAATAAGTTGAGTCATTTAGACATTTAAAAAAATTTAAGCAGTATGACAGTTACCAACATCGATTCTTAAAAACCTAATGACCAATTAGAAAAATCCCACTGCATTGCATCATGCGTTTGAAGCATATAAGTATAAAGAGTTATATTCATTTATGGGGAAATCTATCAAAAGATAATATTTCATACGACAAAATGGAAACTTACCTTTTTAATTTAATCGTATCATATATTAATACACACCAGTCATTGTATTGAAGTTTTTAGATTGAAAATGATATTTAAAACGCGTGCTAATCTTACCGAGTTTCAACACTTGTGCAGAAATTCTTACGAAAAAAGTTCTAAAAAAAATGAATTGCTATCACATTCCGAAAACTTTCTTTCACATCCAAAAATCAGTAAGATATCTCGCATAGTTCGGTAAAGACTGTATACACTTCAAGTCTCCGCTACATCAGCTTTCCATCTCATAGTGTAGTCAAGAATGAACATAAAGGAAGGCTTTAATCACAGTTTCGTAGCAACGTCGTAGTGCAAGAGCAGTCTTACTCGTCCTTATTTTGAGCGAACCAATGTTTCGTAGGAGCGTTGTCAGAGAATGTTTAAGATTGGTCTAATTGACGGGCCACGTCTTCATGATGACAGGTTGCGCGGGGTCAAAAGATGCTGGATGGGTGTATGACAGAGAGTGGAATCGTTAAATTATGACCAGATGGGCCTCACTGCCTTTTCAGAACATGGACGACGGCTGAGACAATAAACAGTTGCAGGAAGTCCTAAAACATTCAGTTCCTTGCAACCGTTGTCGTCTCCTCCTAAACTGGCGTGAAACCTGGATATTTATAGCACGAGTGAAGCGTCGAATGGCTGTTGTCTTTCTAATTATTAGGAACAGTTCGACTTTATTTGTCATCCCAGCGACTACATGCGTGTTTATCGAACGCAATTATTGACAGTTATAATTTCATTTTGGAACTGGTCAGAGGGTGGGATCTTGGTGTACGAAAGAGTGTCGGAACTTTCTTGAATATTTCAATAACGTGGGGAAGAAACTACCAAAATTCTATGACGATTTGAAGGTGAAGTAAAGTAGCACGAAGAATCAAGCACCAAACGAGGGAAGATCCGACTCTACCCACGGATTTGAAATAAATATTAATCATAACATTAGTATGAGAATATTTTATTACATACTTCTTGAACCTAGACGTAATCACACATTCAAACAAGCATAAAACTTAGTTAATTTTTGGAAGAAACAGCATTCTTATACTGCTAACGAATAGGCTTTTAGGTAGGCTTATTACACATCATTTTATTTGATAAAAGATATGAGCATTGAATACTGCAGGAAGTTCGCCTTCAATACAAAGGTTCTACAAAAATTCTGGAAAAATTCACAATATAAAGAACTTGGGCTCGAAAAGTGTCGGAGGGCTGCCGAATTAATTGAGGAAATTCTAGCGCTGCTCTGAGGTTAGGTTGGCCCATTCTTTATCTGACGCCATTTTGACTAGCATTTAAAGAAGCTACGCAAGAGGCTCTGAAGGAGTACAAGTTTATGTGCTGCCAGGGGCGCTGGACTTCACATTAAAAATGGTAAAGAGACACGACAGGAATATACCAAAACAATCGTTCCTCAGCCACAAATTGATGAGAGCGTGTTTAATTACTCCAGGTAGCTTTATCACAGGGGGCGCAGCAAATTAAATCTGCATCTGGACCTCACTGGACAGGTAGACCTTGTCTGAGCCAGCAATGTCGGTCGATTGGGTCGCTAATGCTATTCGTACGGGAGGGCTGTCGACTGCCCCTTGCGGCACCCAACTCAAATTTTGCTTTGCTCCGAGCGCGTCGTGACGACGCAGCAGCCTTTGCTTCGTGTGGAGAGCAGGGGCAACCACCAGAGGATGTTAACAAATACTCCAGCTCCTGGGAAAATGGTGAGAGATTACTACTTTGCCAAGGTTCCCTTGGAAATGATGTTACGCGGAAAAAGAATACAATTTTCGCTGAGGGTTGGTTTTCTCGCTGGTGAAAAATGAACATCAATGATATTTCTTCGTTTTGGTTGAAGAACTTGCATATGATCCGAAAAAATGAGTGATATAGGTGTGAAATTTTATGGTTTCAGTAAATGCGCATGCTGATAATTTGAAAGAATGAATGAGGAGGCTGTGAAATGACATGGTTTTGGTATAAAACATGAATGTAATCCGCGAAAAATCACTAACAAAGCTGTGAAATTCCATTGTTTCGATAAAGGAAGTCCTATGTAATCCGAAAAAATAATGAGTGGGATATTAAATTTCACGGTTTTGATTAAAAAACATGCATGCAATCCAAGAAAATGAACGAGAAAAGCTAGCTACGTGGGAAATATTCTATTAATAAAACATTGAGTTCCTTTTTTCTTGGAGTTCTCCTGGTGGCAAGGATTATCGACGACTCGGTTCCGAAAATAAATTTGGATGCGACGCGTAATGTTAGTAATTTGGTTTCCATTACGAGATCGCTATCTAGTTTATATAGTAGGACTCTCTGTGCATTTGCGTTTTAATTCCATAGGACAAGAATAAAGTTCTAGCAAGTTCTCACGCTGGCGTAAAAAGAACTGGCATCCCGTCCTGTAGTTTGCAGTCCAACATCAGTTGATATTCATAATAACACACGTGATAGAATATAGAAAATATTGCGTGCGAAGCAACTTTGTAAACTTGCGGAAGTTTATTTCAGCCCTACAATTTTCTCAAAATGTTATATAGTCCAACGAATAAAAATTTACATTTATTTCGCTACGGATTTTTTCGCATTTTTTCAGCTGCTTTACAGTGGTGTTTGAATGTTCACCTTGGATCTCACACGCAAGGAAATATGAATAGGAAGCACGATTAGCGAATAGCACTGTAATATTTCACATGATTTTCCTTTTCATAAAATGAAAACAAAGGCTGATAATAATATTCACTGTTCCTGTTTTTATTATCATATTCGCCGCAGTTCAGAAAAAGCGATGTGATGTTTTTCCTATGTCCTCAGTTAGGGAATAAAATGAACGTCTTTTATGAATTAAAACAAATATTTCGTTTCATACACTAAAATACCTATAAATGAATTATTTTCTGTAGCTTAAATGCAGCTCTTCATCTTTATCATTTGTAGCTCAACTCCAAATAAGCAAAGAAAATAGTTTACTAGAAATCCGATCGTATCTTATACTGTAATGATGAAGAACAACTCAAACGATGAAATTTGAACGGTGTTATGTCAATAGAAAAAGCCTGAATTCATGGATAGTAATAATGTTGCGTACAGTTTAAGAATCCATCCATTTAAACAATCTCGAAACTTGAGACGGGCCGTCAGTCTATCTATGCACATAAATACCAAAGCCTATTTTCTGCACGAACCCAGCTGAACGTTTTTGACGAATCATCTATGATTTTAGCAGCCCAATATTAGCTTCTGTATAGGGCTGTTAGAATTGTAAATAATCTGGCAAAAAAAGTTAGACAGAGAAGGAGAGGTTGTCATGCATACTTTTATTAATAATTAAATCAACTATAATAGAAGTTCGATGCTTTTTGCAGTAATTCAATTGACTGAGTGCTGTTATTTTCTAGCAGTTGAATAACTTCGATAAATTTTCATAAATTTGAGGGATAACAACTTAACTTAAGAAACCAAGTTTAACGTTTTCGCTGGTCATCTATAATTTTAGTATCCCAACGCAGAACCTACGCTTGGATGGCTAAAATCATAGATGCCGCTGCGAGAAAGTTAGATTAGGATTTAGGAAAACAATTGTCGTAAATGTTTCTAGTGCCGTTTTGCCTGAACATATCTGTCGGGACGATCTTGATTAAAACATTAAAATGTTTACAAAGCTTCACGGTTGCATTACAATATGTCTTTTACGCACAAAAGAATTCATCTTCTACGATAAAGTGATAAATAGTGCTCCATAAGAGACATGCTTGAGATGTACGAGAAGTGTCATAAAAATTACGCTTTGCTTTGTTATTCGGCATGAGTGATTTATTTAACTATTATTATTTTTTGTAAGCATATCTTCTAAATTTGTAGTTGCAATTTATTTTATACAATTTGGCATAACTGATTTATTTTAAAATAATTGTTTTTTTGCAAGAATACTTTCTGTATTGGTTACTACGAAAACCACGAAAGCGTAATTTATGCGTCATAAAATGGCTTTAAAGAACTTTATGTACACTTACTTTACTTTATGTATACTTTATGTCTACTTATACATTCGCTTCACTCATGAAATTGCTATAACTTGTGTATATTAGATTTGTATACTATAGTCTTCGTCAGCAATATAGATTTTAACAAGAAAAAAGTGCTAGTTGTTTACATTTCCATTGTGAATTCCTCACAGGATGTAAAAATCATGCTTGAAATCTTTAAATTTTCAAGTTGATGAAAACGAAGTTTGTACGAATTTAATTTGTGAAAATAGGAGCAAGCTTTATTTTTTATTGTAATACAGTCTTGCATAGGGGAAAATTGAAGAGCATTTCAAAGCTTTTTTACTACGATCACAGATGTTGAAATCACATGAACAGGAAACATTAACGAGTACTGCATTTCGAAGGCATATCGAGGACTGAAGGATGCCCTAGAAGTCGCTGAACTTATTCGGGCCCACAAGTAGCTATACTACTCTAGTTTTACCATTGTACTAGACTTAAGAAACAATCTACCTCTGTATCACTTGTGGTGAATAAATCGTTTGTTTAAAATTGTTTAACAGAATGTGCTGGTGAAGTGGGATCTAAAATCTACGGTGAACAACCGCCCGATTTAAAGCAACAATCGCTTCCTATCTACGCTGTCTGTATACCGCACCTACAGTACCTACACCGCGTCACTCTAATTATATTGAGCTTACATGTAAGAAAAATTGTGATAATCGTGTTAATGATATTATTTGTACAAAAAGTTTTCATACTGACACCTGACATGCTCAGTGATGATTGGACAATCTTAATATGTATTAATGATAGCATACGATGATGAAGTTTAGTTTTGCCCCAGTAATGTTTTGATTTAGAATTAGAATTTACTAATTTTTGAATAGGAGAAAATCAAATTGATTAGTCACTAAAACTATACATGGTGATTTTGTAGAAAACGCATGTATGAAAATTTCAATTTGAACACAGCCACAATTTCACTTTCTAGGTTTTACAAAATTTAGAGTATCAAAATTTATACTTGAAAAGTGGGTATTAGGAACAACAAATATTTATGACATACTGAAAATGAATCCCTTGTTCAAAAGTTTTTTGTAATAACAAGAAGTAATTATTAAAATTCCTCAGAGCATCATTAAAATGTTCAAGAAGCGCATTTTCTGAAGCTGTTTGCAGAAACGCAGATCAACCTCGACATGAATAAATCATCATATTTAATATGACTTCTGAAGCACAATAGTAGTTCAAATGTCTATTTCTTACACTCAAAATGCAAATCATCATTATTAGTTTCTCAAATATTTAAAAATGTAACGGTTATTTAGAGTACGTTGTTGCATCGAATTATTTTACATTTAAAGTTTACTGTGACTACCTTATAACACATGTAATTTAATTCCAGGCCTATCTCAAACTCAAACTTTCATTCATTCTCTGTGTTGTTTAAGCAAAAGAAACGCTCGTATCATGTCATTGTTTAGTGCAAGTTTTTTGTCCCTATTTGTAAGTTATTGCCTGTTGCTTTGAATACTCAAAATTGCATACCCTGAGTTATGGCTTTTTCAACTACGTGATTACAGATCACTTTCTTCAACTGATAAACTGATGAGTGAGACAACGTTAGACTGAGTGTTTAATATTTACGAACCATCTTTAAATTTTATTTGCAAATTGTGATGAATATTTACAAACAATTTACATTAGATTTACAAATTGTGATGAATAGTTACAAACAAATTACATTATGTTTACAAATTGTGATGAATACTTACGAACAATTTACTTTATATTTCCAAATTGTGGTACGTACTTACATTTACATTCTTGCTTGACGTCCACGAACAAATTCATTAACAAATTCTAGCTTGTTGAAATGTAAGCCTGGAAATTTTACCAACCTAAAGTTCGCAAAATATTACGAAATTTAAAACTCATTGAAACATTTTAAGAAAACTTGTAAATAAAAAGGTCTCTCTATTTACTGGATGTATATTCTTGTGAGAGTAATTTTATTGGTTAAAAGAAACTAAATCGTACAAGATCAAGAGGTGAACATTTATGGTTGAAATCGCGCACACGTGGTGGCTAACTGATCTTCATCACTGAAGTTGTGGTACTTTTGAGCTGTAAAAAATGGTTTCTGTGGTTTAAAATAAGCCACGACTGACTTCAAAGAAGCGCCTCGTACACTTTTTGAGATCTCCGCGCTCGATCTCAAAAACTAAAATTTGTCTCTTTTGTTTCGTGATAGTTCAAAAATGGAAAGTTGTCACGAAATCCTAAATATTTTTCACTGACGTTACTTTTTGATTAAATTGTTCTCCAAAATTCTTTGAGTTGTTTTCAGCAGAGCCCCGATTTTAATTTGAGCTCTTTATGTTTGACAATGATTGCTACAGTATACATACAAACATCGGCATCTACGGATGCTTTATTTCCAATTGAAGCATGATACATATCACCTTTTACATTGGTTTTTCAAATGCCTTATAACTAACACCAGGACGCCATGACGCTTTCCCCCGGTCGAAGACCGGTACCCATTTCAGACACCTGGGTCGAGTGGGGTATTGTGCTTAGAATTTTTCTCCTATACCCAACAGAGAAAATCGCCAACAGCGCCGAGACTCGAACCCGGGTCTCCCGCACGGAGTCAGGTGCGCTACACACACGGCCATGACGAGCAAAATTGATGGCCCTAGATTCTCACTAACGAAACAAAACTCTTTCAGCTTTTGCATCGCCTTGTTTTCTTCACAACAGAGTTATTTTCGCATGATTCGGTACATCAAAATAATTAAAACAATTTTCTTGGGGCAAAACGAATAATTTTGGAATACTTGTTCAACTTCCCCAAATTTTCACATTTTTTGAAATTTCAAAGGGGCTGTAATAAACAACTTATAAAAAGAGATGTATTGATAAAGGTTAAAATTATTCGGAATTTTTATGTTACTCCGAATTGATCTATAAAAGTTTGTTGAGTGTGCAAAACCTTGATACCTAATTACAAAGTGAGCGTTGATTTATCAACTATTTATTAACGGTTATTTCCACTGTAATTTTAAATGTTTTACTGATTTTGAAGAAGCTATTGAAGTATTATATTAGCAGCGACGGTTTTTTGTTACTTTGGTTTTACAAGCAGAAAGAAAATACCTATCAATTAGGATGTTGTCAGGTGATTATTTCACAAAATTATACAGATTTACAAGCAAAAGCACTACGACTATTTTGGATTCAACTCGAATTTTGCCTAATTAAGGTACGACCAAAAGAAACATAAACGTGTTCAGTTAGTAGACACTCAGTGGCATGAAAATGAATAAAAACGTCGTGAAAGTTGCAATACCCCGCCGACGTAACAAACTTTTCAGTTGCTATGAATTCGTCTAAGAGATTTCTCTGTAACGTGGTATAAAATTGATTAAATATTATATCACTAACATTCGAATTGAAAAACCATGACCACCGTACAATTCTCTTGGCATGTTTTTAATTTGAACTAAAAATATAAGGTGTTTTTTCTTGAAGTGAGAACCAGTGATAAAATTTGAAGCACGATATCTGTCAGGGGCTGACAAAAACACACAATCTCAGATGAATGTCGTCATAAAATATTAAGGATGCGCAACTTGCAAAAACGACACTTTAGCGTTTGTCGTAAGAAATTAAAAGAAAACTTTTGGCAATTATCAATCTCAGTGAAATTTTGAATGCGAAGTAAACTATTAGTGTTTTCCTACTGCTTATATAATGCCCATAGTTCGTATCAAAATTATGCTAAGAGACATTGGAAGCCTCATACGTTAATATTGACATTTGCATCAGCATAGAAAGATTGTTCAATGACTGAAAATAAAATGAAACTTAACGAACACATTTTCCAACAGGGGTTTTACAGAACACCAAAATTGCCCCAGCAGGATTTATGTTCCACGTTTGCAATGTTTGATTAAGGGATATTTTCCATCTTGTTCTGTAATCCATGGAAATGGATAAGATGAAAAACACCAAATGAAATTTCCAAACATCAGTTTAGGTAATTCTAAAACTGCCGTACGCTGTTTGAACAAGCAAGCGAGTTTTTCTAAAGAAAAGGAAAACTTTGATTGGCGGAGAATTCGCTTGGATAAATAGTGTAAAATTTTGAATGGCGAAGACTTCGCTTGGATAAATAGTGTAGAATTTTTATTGGCGGAGAATTCACTTGGATAAATAGTGTAAAATGCACGAAATAAGTTTTAACACATTAATATCGTTTGTTTTTCTGCTCACGAATTGCAGTGAAGCTGAAACGATATGATAAACAGGCCTCTTAAACAAGTAAAATATTATTACAAAGGTTATCTGAACGACAGAATCATTAACCTCTGACTCCTGCAAGCGTGTTGTATAGTTTCTCTACCAGTATTTCCGTCCATAAAAACTAAGATTGTTGCTGAATTCGCGCGCTCTGACGCTCAAGATGTGATCACATCTGTTGAGGCGTTACATGAATGCGTTTAAGGCTGCTAATTCAATATTTTGGAGCATCTATTTTGCACTGAAGATAAGCAACATACTTCGTGTAATTTATGGGTGCTTGAAAACGAAAATATTTATTTGTAATCTTCTAATTTGATATCGAGGTTGAATTCGAGGTTCAATCGGGGTTCAATTCTTCATTCACTATTCGGAATATGTTTTTTGAATTGAACTCACAGAAAAAAATTATTCTGCGCTATTTGCTTCTGTTGGATCAACCACGGAAATACACGGGATGATCTTTACTGAATTATTCCGTGTTATTGCTATTAATAAACTAGAAAAATTTACTACCTGTTGAATGAATTATCAATCTACCTCATATGATAACTCAACCCATGTGAAATGTTAGTGAGGATACTTTCTATATAATTATTCTATACATAACCGAGGCTGCAGGCCAAAATTCTTGACATATCCAGCGTTTATTAGAGCGTTACGAAATGCCCCCAGAAGCTCATTGCGTAGACATAAACTAGAACGTTAACGGCCAATGAAACTTTTTATTTTTGCAATATCATCGCATAAAATATCTGGAGGGAGGCTTACATCATCATGGTATAGAAAGCATGTGGCTCAAAAAAAATATGGAATAAAATACGCGCTCATTATTAACTTAAATTTAGGGCGGCAAAGAACTGCTGAAAAAACCAAAGCGGTCCATGAAGAAAATATCGAAAAACAATATTGATAACCCACAACATTCCGACGTTGAAAATATAACAAACTATAAGAATGATTACCAGTGGGGAAATTCAACGCTGACCCTACCACACTTGTGAGGTTTTCAGTGTTGTAGATGTCCTAACAAAAACTTGCGACTGTGCACCGTGTAATTCCACAGCTTTGCAGCGCTTTCATTCTCAAAGTTATAAGATAACATTTTGACCGCAACGTGAGTCACCGGTGTACACGGAGGAAACTTGAATCATGCTGCTGACCGACCAGTGGTCACAAACTCAATTTTCTTAAATACTTAAACAAAGCTATTAAATGACAACACGATTTTGTTAATGTTTACTTTTTTCCAAATTGCGTGAAACAATTAACTTTAAATTTGAGTTGAATGTTGAACTTCAGTTTAACCCATCGATGTCAACGGGATGAGCATCCACTTAACGTGTAGGCCTGAGTAACACGAATGCGCGTAAATGCGTTATTTCTTGTTTTTCAAACTTTTAATTTTAATAGAAAAAAATGCATAACTTTCTGTAGTTGAACAGAGAAATTATGAAACGCAAGTAGGGGAAAATATAGATTTTTAGAATCTTTTGAAGGGAAGTTCGGAGATCTGTCAAGTGGAAGTGTGTTAATACTTAAAAATAATACGATTCAGAGTTGGCAGTTTACTGCCTTTTTAAATTGAATGATTTCCCCGTGTATTTTTCACGTTTTCCCTCATAAGACTTTAAATACTAAGGACTTCGATTCACATATAAAATCAATAAGACAAAAGTTACAAGTTATCCACCTTCTGATATGCTGTTTTAGAAACACTCAAAGCGAAGCCAATCTGAAGAGAAAAGGATACTTTGGCGTATGGAGACAACGCAATGTTGGTTATACATGAATTGCATTTATTAATTACTCCAGCATATCTGCCAATAAACAGTGGCATCTTTTACACTCCAATCAGAAATTCGAATCTGATGGAACACTCTTGAACATAAATATAGGCAGAATAAAATAATTATTTCATCAAATTCGTGTTCAAAAATTCATGATGCATTCACCACGCAGTAAAATCTAACCTGTTCACAAAATAACGTTTTAACTTGCAAAAACCATATTTAAAATATTGGATATATAAAATATACAAACGATACATGAAATATAATTTAAAATATACTCGTTGACTGTAATCATTCTCACGGCGAGCAGAAATAAGCTAAATTGTGCAATATTCCCTCATAAATGTAAAATCAGATATAGCCAGGTAAAGAGGCATAACACGTACTCTCACTCTCATGGAATTCAGAGAGTTTTAAGATTGACCCACGGATCTTCTCCTCACCCTCCCCTGACTGTGTATCATGTAATTGCAGCTTCTTGCAGGCGGATTCCCAAGGCAGGGATTTTAAGAAGATACACGACCAATATCCGTCATGGCGATGGCAGGCACAGACTGGTCATTTTGGAGGGCCAGACCTGCACTTAGATGTACGGACAGCATCTGGCGGCGAGAGCTTTCCGTCGAGCCGCCGTCGCTCCAGCGCTCAGCGCCGGTCCGTTCTCTGCTGGCATAGAAGAAACTAGGTTGGTTTGTCTTCCACAGGTGCTGTGAAATGAGGCTCCTTCCACAGGTGCTGTGAAATAAGGCTCCTTCCACAGGTGCTGTGAAATGTCTTCGTCCACAGGTGCTGTGAAATGTCTTCGTCCACAGGTGCTGTGAAATGTCTTCGTCCACAGGTGCTGTGAAATGTCTTCGTCCACAGGTGCTGTGAAATGTCTTCGTCCACAGGTGCTGTGAAATGAGTCTTCCTCCATAGGTGCTGTGAAATGAGTCTTCCTCCATAGGTGCTGTGAAATGAGTCTTCTTCCACAGGTGCTGTGAAATGAGTCTTCTTCCACAGGTGCTGTGAAATGAGTCTTCCTCCATAGGTGCTGTGAAATGAGTCTTCCTCCACAGGTGGTGTGAAATGAGTCTCCTTCCACAGGTGCTGTGAAATGAGTCTTCCTTCACAGGTGGTATGAAATGAGTCTTCTCCCAATGGTGGTATGTAATGCGTCTGCCCCCAAAAGTGGTGTGAAATAGATGGTTGTTTGTTGGGGTTTACTTCGGTTTGACGCAGATTTGTGTAAATGTGGGGGACACAGGAACGATTGCTTTCAAAGGAATGATTGCTGCTGCGCGTTTTCTTCGGTAGGAGGTCGATTTAATGTGAGTGAAAATGATTCTGCCGTGAAATTAATGATATTTGTTGGGGTTTACTTCGTTTCGAGCAGATTTGTAGAAATGTGAGTCTTGCACGCAAGACTCTCGATTGCTTTCAAGGGAATGATTGTTGTAGTGCTTGTTCTTTGTTAGGAGGTAGATTTGTGTGAAATGTGAATGACACCGAGCTGCTTCTTTTGAAGAAATTATTGGTATTCAGCAGCTTCTTCCAGCATTGATGGCATAGCAGTTCGTAGTGTGATTTGCAGATAAAACCTTGTTAATTTTTTTGAAAAAATGATTGTCATCTCGATGATTTTCTTGATATATGAAGCAAACCAAGTAAAAAGGAAAAAGGCTGCTCCTATTCTGTGGCAGGTGGATTGCCGCAGTTTTATTTGGCACATAAGTGTACAACTAGGAATATTACTCATTACGTACCGGTATAAATAAATAGCATTTCAATAATTTATTTCACTATCTTCATTTAAGATCAACAATAGCGTACAAGTTAAAATGTTATAGTGCAGCTATATTTATCACGCTGTTTAGAAAGCATAAAATGCAATCGAGCAGTAAAGACAGTTTCTCTGTCTTGATTATTTATGAGAAAGAACAAGCAGAATATTTGAATAATACTGGGTGTTTTACAGAATTTAAAGTTGCTCATTATCCAGATAATGTATGAGTGATTTCATGAAATGCAAGGGTTGCTTGTATATGTGAGTTTTGCCAGCAGTCTAACATTGCACCATATAAAGTAAATTTGCATTAAACGATGTTTCGCACTACGTTTATAGGCAGACAGGTGAAAAAAGGACTTCCAGATTGTATTTTTTTAGCCAAAATCATCATGCTTGGGTCACATGAAATTTTTTACCT
>JACJUY010003087.1:54497-67521 GCA_014220935.1 Platorchestia sp. MABIK | reverse complement strand
TGTAGCCTTCCTTTGTGTTTGATTATATCGAAATGAGTGAATACCGATGGTTCTATAGCGATGGTCCAATGTAGGTCGTTTTCTCAAAAACTTGTCGTCTTGAAAAAGTGGATGCAGAAGCTAGGTCTGTTGAAATTGATTTACTTAGCGCATTTATTTTGGGTCAAGGAGTACCATTAGGAACGATGGAGCGATCTTAGAAGACGTAAATGGAGCGATAGGGAGTGGGGAAGCATTATCATTAAGCTCTTTATGCAACGCTTCTGTCCCAATTCACGTGGCCTTCGGTGATCTGTTAGATAAATTTTGAAACCACGCAGTTAACCAGTTCAGTTTTTGGGTGCATTCGACAAAGATTTAACGGAGTCTCGTAACCAGGAACTAATTATTAGGTTTATAAATGAAGCGTTATGTTCCTTTTGAGTCGTCCAGTCGTGGTTTCCAGATCGCTTTTTTTCTAGCCAAAATCTGCGCGTTTGGATCCCATAAAATTTGACCATAAAGACACTCAGTATTTGGCCATACTTCAGGATTCCTTGACGCTGAGCAGTTTTTATGGTCAAATTTGATAAGGAAAAAGATGATTTTGGGGATTTTTTGACTGAAAAAATCGCAGCCTGGGAAGTCTCCGTTTAAGAAGAGGCTTCAAGTGTGATAAAGTCTATTGTAATGTTTAATATCTGCTGTTCATTCGAGATGAACTTGATCTATTGGTTTTGACGCTCAAGTGCAACAAACTGGTTTTATTGAAAATAAACTTTATGCACAACAACTGCATCAAGAAGGTTTTGTTTTTCTGATAATTGGGGAGCTACATCATGAAAATGGCTTCTGAAATTTGAAGTTATTGGTTATTTCTATTGGTTCGTTTGGCATTGCGTAGAGCAGCGTTTGGTTAATAGCATGCGAATAAAATAAAATAGTGCTCAGATTTTTAAACTTTTAAAACTTAGCCAGCGGACTTGGGTAAGGAATGTGCTGTTTCGAGTCTCTCATTAGATATTATTTATATAATAACTCATATATGTAAACAACAACATTAGAACAACTATAATTAGAAAATATTAAAAAATTCGTCACAGAATAAAAGTTTCATATACATTACATTTTTTAGCATTACCATTTACCTCTGAAAATTAAAGTTGCTTCGGAGGTAATTTTTACAGGTAGGATTATAAAGTTCAGTGCTTGATATTTCTGAAAAATGTGCCAAAAATTTAAAATAGCTTTAGAATTTAATAATTTTCTCATGGCTTGTTTGCCAGGTCATCCATACTTGAAATTCTTTTGAAATTCCCCAACAGTCATAAAGTCTACGGTATTTGAAAGCCATATTTTGTTACCCAAACTTTTATGTGCCATGTTTGAACATGGTGTGTTTCCTATATATCTATAATATTGAACGTTTCGAGCATTGGCTCATCCGTGTTATACGTTGTAATCTTTATCTAGAAGCGTGTAAAATGTTCTAATCTATCATTGAACGGTAAATTCGAATGTATATTTCATAAAGTTGTTTACGTTTTATTGAAATTGTATATAGTTAAGTTATACATATATGCAAACACACACATATATCTATATATATCTATCCGATATAAATAAATATTTACATATACTGTATACTGTACATATGGAATGAGTACCATATTATACATTTATAACGTTTATAGCTATTTGCACTTAAGCAATGATTTGAATCAATTGATTTCAGCATGAAAGGTTCAACATAATTTGGAAGACACTCATGGCTTTCTTATGAGCTGAAAATCCTCCTGTGGGAACAACTTGTCTTCCTCACGTAAAGTTCTAAAGGTTATTAAAATAAATTGGTAATGGATGTTATTGAACATATTCATGCATGATGGTAACTCGAGCACAATTATGATTACAATCCTCAAAATAACGTCAATAGTCTAAATTTAAAATTATATACTCTTTCAGAAATGAAGAGAAAATCCGTCACTCACCGTGACAGTGTTTTAGTTTCATGTTTTGGCTGCTACTGTTTAATTGATCTCTACCTCACTGTCTCGAATTTAATTTCTGGATTGCCGATTTCTAATTCCATCTTTACATTAAAGGTTTGTGATTTAGTTTGTATTTTCATCGGTAAAAGACTTCTATCTGATTTCTGTGTATACCTTCAAGAGGTTTCTATCTGATTCCTATTTCAACCTATATGTAATTTTTGTCTGATATTCTGTCAAACGTATTGTCTATATCCATCTGTGTAAAATTTCTGTTTGATTTCTATTTCCACCTGTGTGAGATTTCTTACACATTGATATTTCTCACGTAAAATTTCTATCTGATGTTTCCATATGTTTTTTATATTTCTACCTATATGAGATTTCTATCTAACTTCTGTTTCTGCCCGTATGAAATAATTTTTTGGCATCGACAGCAGAAATTTATTGACGACGGGTTGCATAGAAGAGAAGCAAGGTACAAATTTGTGCGTGTATATATAAGACAATATAATGACGTTCATTTAAAACAATATGTTGGTGTACATTTAAAACAATATGTTTGTGTTCATTTAAAACAATATGTTGGTGTACATATAAAACAATATGTTTGTGTTCATTTAAAACAATATTTTGGTGTTTATTTACAACAACATATTGTTTATTTAAAGCAATATAATGCTGTCAATTTAAAGCAATATAATCATGTTAATTAAAAACAATATATTGACGTTCATTTAAAACAATATGTTGGTGTACATTTAAAACAATATGTTTGTGTTCATTTAAAACAATATTTTGGTGTTTATTTACAACAACATATTGTTTATTTAAAGCAATATAATGCTGTCAATTTAAAACAATATAATCATGTCAATTTAAAACAAAATATTGGTGTTCATTTAAAACAATATGTTTAATATCTCACTTATTCCGAACTGTATGAAGAAAATTACGAGGAGGATATAGTGAGTGTTTCCTTACATAGATGATCATATGTTGAACTTGAAAATGATGAGTAATTTTACTTGAATTTTGAGTACTAAATTTTCAACATCGTAGTGAAAATATTAACAATACATGGAAGCAGAAACGTAGTGCAAGTTGAGTCAAAAAACTCATCCGAAGAGGAATCAGATTTTTTCCGAGAATGACTTGGAGAAGAAGGAGAATTTAGGGACAGGGAAAGATTGACTATGAATGTTCAATTGAATTAACGCAACTTACTGTAGTGTCTAGGCAGGTTCAGAGACCTTCAAACGTATGTAAAAAATCAATCGTTCTGTGCTTTTTCTTAACGAATTTTCAAAATGATGGACCTCTATTGAAACATAAAATTGCAATTTAAATAATGACGTCATTTCAACAATATAAATAATTTGCCTGAAATAGAACAAATTTGATAAACCGGGGAACTGCAGCAATTTGACGCAGGTGAAAGGCTGTAAAGAAGACACTACAACAGAATAAACAGGTGTTTAGTTATATATAGCTTTTAACGTTCTTACTGATCTATTTTGGAAATATACAGTCACTTAGCATTCTAATTATTTACGTTATTTGTTCGTTCTACACATCAGATCAAGAATCTCTAGTGCTTGTTCGTGGCGATCTATTTTTGTATATCTGCGCATGTAATCGAAAGTTACCATCTCTTCTCATTTATTTCGCTGAATTTAATTCGGAAGACTGCGCTAGTACGGATGCTTTACGCACGAGCTCCTGCGCCTGTGACGATTTAAGTAATCTCGGCGATAAAGATGTTCCAGTTCGTAGAATAATGTCTGCAGGTGTTTCTTTTACAACCATCTTAGTCATTAATTCCCTTAGATCCATTAATATTTGGTTTTACGATACCTTCGTGGAGTTTTTCGAGTTAATAACAATGAATACCTTTTCGTTATTAATGTGGAAAATTCCAGGTATGTATCGTAGGAGTTCTCAACGCCACAAAATTCCACGTATATATCGTTAAATTCAAAATCTCAGAACACATTACAGTCGCACCTAACTTCACGTGAGCTTTGATAGTTTGCTCAGAAAATAATTTCAGTTCCCTAACAACGCAGGATCGTAAATTCAGTCCTTGTTTCTCAACATTTATGATTATTAATAATATAAAACCGCAGAGAGCGATCAAAATCACCGGACGTTCAGCTCACATTTTCTAAGGTCGAGTGCATGCCAGGACGACACGCCCGTCGGAAGGCAAGTCTGCGCCACCAAGAGCATGGGAGGATTTTGCGCCTCTGCACTGCAGACCTCATTTTCCGGCGCTTAGGGCTCCTAATTTGGGACGTAAGCGACCGTTTACCGGCGCGCGATCCCTGTTCTTCAATTGCTGCACTCCTGGTCAGCTTTTTATCTGCCGTGCTCAGATCATTGTCCTTATGACAGGCGAATCACGATAATTCTGACCTGATTGTTAAATATGAACATGATTGCGTGGGTTTCACGCGATGATATTTTCAGATGACTCTATTAAACTGGACATTCAAAAACGGGACTTTTTTGCTTTGGAAGGTAGCGTGGTTAGTTAGCTGAACAGTTAAGAGTACTGAACATCTGCGAATCCAGTACGGTATTGGATACGGGACTACTTAGATGTCTCTTAAAATGATTTTAATTATCCGTTGACAGTTGTATTCAGTCAAAAGATGTTGTGGAAAATCTAGATGTATGGTAAATTGATCATAATCATACGTACGTCGACAGTTATATTTAGTCAAATGTTGTGGTGCCAAATCTAGATGCACGTCAAATTGATCCCAATGATTCGTCGGCAGTTATATTTAGTCAAAAGTTGCATTGCGAAATCCAGATGTTTTGTCATAATTATGCATCGACAGATAGATAAGTCAAAAGTTGCGGTGTTAAACAGCGTATGATTGCGGAAATCAGCATTCGATTTCGCAAACGTAATGAATGAATTACGCCTGAGTAGTGATTTGGGTCGCTCGACGTAGGTAGTATGAGCTCTCTTGAGCCCTTCTTTGCATAATGGGTGTGAATTAGGAAATGAAATTTCCGCTCGCATCAAATTGAGCAATGCCACACCAAACAGGGAGCAGCTCGTGGAGCCTTGAGAGCGACAGGCGTCATTGGGGCAGAACTCGTGTAACTGTGCATCGCAAACTTTGCTTCGGATCGATCATGGTAACTAAATAAAATGAACTAAATGATCATGATAACTAAACGAAATGAACTAGATGAATTAAATGATCATGGTAACTAAATAAAATGAACTAAATGATCATGATAACTAAATAAAATGAACGAAATGAATTAAATGATCATGGTAACTAAATAAAATGAACTAAATGATCATGATAACTAAATAAAATGAACGAAATGAATTAAATGATCATGGTAACTAAATAAAATGAACTAAATGATCATGGTAACTAAATAAAATGAACGAAATGAATTAAATGATCATGGTAACTAAATAAAATGAACTAGATGAATTATATGATCATGGTAACTAAATAAAATGAACTAAATGATCATGGAAACTAAATAAAATGAACTAGATGAATTAAATATCCATGGTAACTAAATAAAATGAATTAAATGATCATGGTAATTAAATAAAATGAACTAGATGAATTGAATGATCATGGTAACAAAATAAAATGAATAACATGATCATGGTACCTAAATAAAATGAACTAGATGAATTAAATGATCATGGTAACTAAATAAAATGAACTAGATGAATTAAATATTCATGGTAACTAAATAAAATGAATTAAATGATCATGGTAATTAAATAAAATGAACTAGATGAATTACATGATCATGGTACCTAAATAAAATGAACTAGATGAATTAAATGATCATGGGAACTAAATAAATGAACTAAATTAACTAAGTGAACTAAATGATCACGGTAACTGATTGAACCTGTGCAGCGTGTGTNAAGAAATGTGCTCATATGCATGCATTTCAGATTGATCAAAGCGAATGCTTTATGATTTATTTTTCGCTTGCAAGTTAAATAAAAAAGGAAATATTCACGATGTTATTTCGACGAGAAAACGTTGAAAGTCATTTTTAATTCTCATATTCAAAAAAAAATATTCGATTTGTAGGAATAAGATGTTTTGTATCACGTTAAATGAGAAAGCGTTTCCTCCAAAACCGATACAACGCGTTCGGCCGTACGCTCATCAGCATCCAAAGAGGAAGGAGACGTCCATGAAGTGATTATCAACGCGTTCATCGCAGTTGGCTGAACTGAAGCTCAATATTCATCTTAAATTGAAAGCCAATTGTAGGTAGCAATTTTGAAAATAGCAAACATTAACTAGACCATGCCTTCATTTAGCGTTAATGAAGTTTTTTGAAAATTGAGTGTGTGACTACTGGTCGGTCAGCAGCATTGTAAAAATCTCCTCCGTGGCCACTGGTAACGCACGTTGAGGTCGAAGAGTTGAGTAATCTTCCTGAAAATAAAATAGAAACCACCCCATTAAGCTAATGAAATTTTGACGTCACAGTATGTATTGTAGTATTTAAATTTTGACGTCACAGTATGTATTGTAGTCTTTAAATTTTGACGTCACATTATGTATTGTAGTATTTAAATTTTGACGTCACAGTATGTATTGTAGTACTTAAATTTTGACGTCACAGTATGGATTGTAGTATTTAAATTTTGACGCCGCAGTATGTGTTGAAGTATTTAATTGTATTTTGGAGCGTCGACAATACTTAGCAAGATGTTAAGATTCAGAGCAAAATCCTTTTCTTGAGTGTAAATGTTCAAGACACATCTCTAAATGCTTCATTATCAATCCTGACTTGTATAGTTTTCTATAAGCATGTTGAAGAGGTTGGGGTAATACAGTCACAGATGTGCAGTCAATACTTGTCTATTTTATATATATTCGGTAAGTACTTGTCTAATATATATGTTCAGTAAGTACTTGTCTACTATATATGTTCAGTAAGTACTTGTCTATTATACATTCAGTAAATACTTTATTATTCAGTTTGCGGCAGAGTTTGCTGAGAAGAGATCACATGAGCATTTATCACAATGTTGAAAATTGTTTACATCAATTTAATTTTGAATCTTCGATAATTTTATCACACTTTGTTTCTCTGCATTTGAATGGAGCTACTAGGTACTTGAGTGTTGTTTTATAATTTCTGATCTTAACGAAAATTTTTTTCCCGATTGAGTACTAAAAATGATTTTAATTGCTAGACATACTTGAGTAAACACTTGGGAAAGAACAGAAATGTGAATTCAATGTACAAATGTTTGTTTTCTGCGGAGCATCGTTACGATATTAGTTGCCTTCTCACTTTGAGCTAACAATGGATCCACTCAAAAATTTATGATTTTCAACCAGAAGTTCATCTTCTCAAAAACGTTCTGCTCATAATTCTGACACCGTGCTAGAAATTGTAAAAATTACCGGAACACAACTTCGATGAATCCGAAATTTACAACAGCCAAGGTTTCCTTCGTACGAATGACACTCCATTCGTCTAAGAAGCAAGAGATCTCGTTCTGCTGTTCAGATTTATAACTTCTGACAACGTCGACGTTGAAGTCGAGGAATACGTAGCTACTTACCGCCTTTGACGAAGAGCGCATGTGCAGTTGCATTCATAACGCGTCATTTCATGCGTTTCCTTGCGCTGTGTTCCAAGCATAGAGCTGCTACGTTTCTCAGCCAAGCACATCCGTACCTCGTTCTGAAAATTAATAATTAACTGTATGTATTCTTACTGAGCTTGCTTAATGTGCCTCAAACACGACCGCCTTGGGACAAAGTGGCCATGGAGGTCTNTAAATTCTGGGTCTCGTAGCCATGCTAGTCCGGGTGTGACGTGGCTCCGTTCTCGGTTCCATCTAGAGACCGGGTTCAGGTTTCATTTTATATCGATGTAGGAACCTGAGAGCAATTCTTCGTGCGGTTATTTCAAAATGAGGTTTTGAGTAAAGCAAAATTTGAATAGCTGTTGTCTTTCGATACAGTTTACTCTAGGGTCAGATTTCGTTTTACATCAATGTAGGAAAAATTCAGTTCTTCGTGCTGTAATTTTAAAATGAGGTTTTGCGAGAAGTAAAATTTGAGCAGTTGTTTTCATTGTCATGGCAGTATTGAAAGTCTTACGATTGCTTTGCCGTAAAAAGTTCGTTGATATTTCGATTCAATGACATGCGGGAAAGATAAGGAAGAGGCTTTCTTGGGGCTAAATTTAAAATGAGGTTTTGCATGAAAATAAGTTAAAATAGTTAGTAGCTTTGTACCAGCTTCACTGTCGTTACTCCGATTCAAAGTTCTTTCCCACATATGGGTCTGAATACTGGAATGTAAAAAAGTAAAACTTACTCGAACACTTACTATATTATTGAACATCCTGTAATTTATATCATTAGGAGTAACATTACAAAATTAACATATGGTAAGTACTTACAGTGCAGCAACTAAGTCGTTCGTTATACATCAATCAAGCAATTTCAAACGTCATTATTCAAAGAGCTCAAAGCTCTATCATTTTAAGCTATTAAATTAGAGCATTATAGTTTTGCTTGCGTTTCATCCGTCATTCAGTGCGTACATTACGCATTGAGATTCAAGCGGTATCGTAATTAGGGCTTACTACCATTAATTAACTGTGGTTATGTTAGATAAATAGGATGCATGGTTAAGTCAGGATGCGTTACGATTAGTTAGGTTAGCTAAGGTTAGATTAAATAAGTTAGGATAGATTAAAATTAGATAGGTTAGCCTAGGTTACGGCAGGATATGTAGGTTAAATTAGGATTGGCTAGGTTAGGTTAGGTTAGGTTAGGTTAGGATTGGCTAGGTTAGGTTATGGGAGGTCAGGGGTCAGGGAAATTATAGGTTGGGTTAAGTTAGGTTAGGATGGAATTAGGACGGTTCGCTAAGATAGGTTGAGTTACGGTAGGTCATGTTACTTTTGGTTAGATTTTAATGAGATGTGTTAGAAAATATTCGAATAGCATAGGTTAGCATTGGTTGGGTTAGAATAGGCTGGGGTGGTAGAATAGGTTTTGTCAGAATTGTTTATGATAAGATCCATTTTTTTGGTACAAAATGACCGTGAAATTTACTTAATCTTATTTCGATGTAACGCTTTCAACTAACACTAATAGGCATAAATTGAAGATTCAGCTGAGCCAGATTACGGGCTTCATCACATAAATTCAAATGCTTAACAACAGGGAAGGTTTAGTTCTGAGTTTTTAAATTTCTGCTAAATTTTAGAATAAAAATCTAATTCTTCGTGGTTTTTACATATCAATATGAAGCGTATTATTTTACTCGGAATTAACCCATATTTGAGTTTAGCATTCAACGTTCATTATTTCGTTCTCGAAAGAATCATCTAAGAAATTGTTCTGACCATTACGAAAATGCACATCACCCACTGAACTAAAGTATCCTAAGTCCCGATTCTAAATCCTACAGTGTTTTAAAATGTCCAGAATACTCGTGTCTTAAAATCTCCTAAGTCCTGCATTGTAATTAAGTATCCTAGATACCCGTAGTGCCTTAAATTATCCTAAATTCTACAGTGTCCATGACACGGTAGAGGAAACAAGGTAGGGTTATTTCTATGGCAGTAAATACACCTTCTCTTGTTCGGCTAGCCAATAGGAAGGCTTTATTTCAAACAAATTTTATGATGTCACCAAAACGCCATGTCGTTTGGCCAATAGTGGAGCCAGATTTGAGAGTAGCAGTGCTACCAGACACAACATGAGCGCTGCTATTAGTTCGTTGCTGTGACGTCAGCACACACATCCAGCCGACGAAAAAAGACTGGTTTAAACCTACGTTGTTTCCTCTACCGTGGTCCATGAGCATCCTAAAGCCCCTTCAATACACTGAAGAATTCCTGTGTCCATAAGCATTCTAAATTCCCTCGTTGTTCTCAAGTTCTAGGATTGACAGGAATTCTCGAAGATTTCAAACGAAAATTTCAGAGGCGCAATTTGTTAGGCCTTAATTAAAACCGTGTTTGTCTGTCCGATGTACGTACGATTCCATTGGTGAAGAGTTTTTGCCAAATAGAATCAACATCACATGAACAAACTTGCAAATACCCTAATATTATTGAGGTAGAGATCACATCAAGCCACGTCAAGTCCGACGTCCGTGTGTTGCGATATTGTGTTGAAACGGGTGTGCCGATGGCAAAATTATTGGCAGTACATGTGATTGTTGTTTGTATTTCTCATCTAATCATACTCTGCTGCCTGTACGTGATTGATGTCTGTTGCCAAGAAAGCAAAATCCACTCAAGAATTTCGCCATATTCTGTTCTATGTGCCTCGAATGTCAGACTTTGGTTTTTGTGGAGTAAAATATTTTCTTACTCATTTTAAAATTCATTAAAGGAAAAAACTGGAAACAATAGCTTAACATTTTCTTGTGGCCAGAGGCACGGATTAGAAAATGTAAATTAATGTTTACGCATGCTGAATGAATTTCATCCCTTCGTGACAAGACAGAAAAGGTAAATAATAACCTATCTCTCTCTGCTATTTAATCATCATTCTATCACGATTGTTTCCAACGTACGAAGCAAATGGTAAAATTACACAAAGTAAGAACTGTGTTTACAGACTACTGCAAAATCTCAAGCACTGAAAAACACCGCTCGTTGTTCAAGACTGGAGTTCCATATCCCTCGTGCAATTAGTTAAGCGATTGAAGACCAAGGCAAGTGTCTACGTTACGATCTCTTCTTACCACAGTAATTCAGGCTGTCCAGAGAGAGCTTTGTAACCATCATTGGAGACTTTTGCACTCCTAGCACGCCGAATAAAGGCATTGCCTGTACATATATTCTCAGAGTACTATGGCTAATGTATGAGTGTAGATCAGCTATTATTTGCCCAGGTGCTTTGTTTCGTTTTTGGCGTTTGTGCACCTGAAGCACTCGCGCTAAAAAATGTGACTGCCATGCTGAGTTCAAACTAACTTTAGCTCTGAGAAACGCAACCAACTCGCTTCCAGAGCTTAACTCATGAGAACCCAGTCAGAAGCGTCACTTAGCGAGTGTTTTTTGTGCGCTGAAACTAATATTCGCTCTGCGTTCAAGGGATATCGGGTCGGAAACCAAACTGGGCAAAATTTTATGCGCCAAACGGTGAGAACCATGATACAAGTTTTGGCACGACACCGTTATTATTGGTCGAGCTCCTTGCTTGGTGATGGATCACAGTCAAGTTTCTTTGATGGCTGTGAATGCCATCTCATGCGAGGTTTCTTTTGCCCACACAATATAAATGTGGATTGATTCGATAAAAAGTCCTCCTTGAAGTGAGCCTCAAAGGGTACCTCTAATAATCGTTCCTTTATACCAAAGTTGAGAGAACGGCTGGCAGGAGAAAGAAGTATGGATCTCCATCACTCAAATGTTAATCAATTATGTTCATTAGCTTGTAATTATCAAAGGATGAACCGATCTGCGCCAGGTTTACTGATAACGAGCGCCTGAAAGAGGCAAGTGTAGACCAGGAATTAAGGTTTGCTGCTTAGCAGGGATTATAAAAATTCGTTCTATACAGTAGACCCTCGAGTTGTGCATCATGTTAAGTGTACTTTGAATTGTACGGATGAATGTAAATCCATAATTTTTACACTAGTTACGTGCGCTATTTATCTAAGAGTTAAGTGTCGTATTAGTTGGATGATTAGGTATGATTTTATGACTAAAATGTGTTGAAGTTGGCTTAAAATAGAGCGTGGAAATCGACGAACAAATCAACTTGCTAATTTCTAAACTAAATGTGTTGGTACCATGAAGTATTCTCCATGATGTTGAGATATGAGGAAATTTTGTACACATAAAGTCCTGGAATGTGCTGAAAAAGGTTCAGCTTTTTATTTCAACATCGCATTGGCCTTCAAATTTGTTGAATCTTCTCTCCTATTTGAGCGAACTGAACACGCTCTTATACTTCAGTAGAGCAATACGCTTATATTAAGATTTAATTCAGTAATATTCCTGCATTGAATAGGGAGCAGTGTCAGAATTTAACAAATTCATCCACTCCCTGAATTTTTGAAGGTTCTTTCAGTGGCCACTGTAAAGGCATACGATCAGAAGAAAGTAGTTCTATCCAAGTTCCTTACTCATGTTTTACACGTCAATAAATGTTTTATGTAGAATCAAATAGTGAGCTCAATAGAAAATGATGGATGCTCGTTGTCATGCAGTTATTATTTCTGAATGTGTGAAAAGAAAAAGTATTGAGTTCAATTTTTAACTCATTTCAATTGTCAACGAGCTTGAGTTTTTATGAATGTTAGAATGTTGCAAGTAAACAAACATGGTGGGGAAATATCTCAGGAACATTCACGTAATATCTTTCACAAAATCGCGACTTAATTCAGAAAAATCCAACCGGCACATCAAATGCTTTTAGACCGGCAGCGTCAACTTGCTAAACAAATGATTGCGTCACTTATTAAGTTTCAGTGAGCGATTTAGAATATTGACGGATTTTCGTCTTATGGCTCTGATATTTAGACAAAATTTGTCTAAATATTACAGCTTATTGCTTCCTATTCAGGGAAAGAAGCTTATTGCTGCCTCCCCCCGACAACAGTAGGCTTGAAATCCAACAGCATTTGCTGTTCGAAGATTCATATTCTATAAAGTTTGATGTGGGAAAAATGCTGACGCCAGCACATAACTTTCCTAGTTTTGTAATGCGGGACGGAGTGGGGGTTGTGGCGGGGCGAAAGAAAGTTAATCTTTACTAATAAATTGCTCAGTACTTGACTTAATTCCTATTCCAAAAAAAATGCTATTGTACGTTAGCATATATAACTGTCAGGGTCAAGCGACGAAATAATTCCGTACGGTTCTAGTTGTGGGGATGTCGGGCCACAACCCACTCGGCACTCCGACCGTCTCAAGAATTGAAACACAAGTAACAAGTAATAAGTTTAATAATTGCATTGAAGAAAAATAAATATCTTAACTTATGGCAAGTAAATGTAGGATGCCGGAAGAACAGTAATGGTGGACGAGTAACGGCCTCAGGACCC
>JACJUY010003087.1:25337-41445 GCA_014220935.1 Platorchestia sp. MABIK | reverse complement strand
CCCTGTTTTGTAATGACAGAGCGAGTTGGCGTTCATGATAAGACTTCGCTGTGCTTTTCATGCATTTGCTGGAAGCGTGTACTGTAATTTGCACAATTATTGTACCTGAGAATCACGCTCTCGTGTTCGGGAGCTCAACTAAGCCGAACTAGTAAAATGACGGTCTTTCGGTTTGTTTGAATTTGACCGCAAAGCAGAGCAGAGAATAAGCAAGCCAAAAACGTGCATAAATTTGCATAAATGAGCGTTTGGAGAACGTTAGATTTCTAGGGAGCTTGCTTGCGTTTCTTAAGAATCAGTGTTTTATCAGCGGATTTGAATTGAGTGTGGTCTTGAAATGTTGTATTCAAGAGAAATTTCTTCGTTTTTTGGGGCTAGAAAATAATAGAAAGATTGATTTTCATTGCAGGTGAAGGTTATGAGCGTTACGATAATAATGAGCGTTATGATTTTTAATATAAAATAATGATCGTTGAGGCAATGAGCGTTAAGATAATCAACGTTACGAATAGGAACTTTATGATAATGAATGTTAGAACAATGGATGTTACGATAACAAAAGTCCTAGTAATAAACGTTAAGATAATGAAATTGAAATTTTGAATTTTACGATGATGAACATCGGCCATGATTGTGCGTACTGCTTCATTTTCAAAATTTTGAGAAAATTTGAATTCCAAAAGATTTTTCACGCTCCGAGGCCTTAATTTTAAATTTCCTAATAAATATTTTGAGGATATTCCCACTTTAAATTTTTTTGAGGCAAAGGGCCATCAAAATAAAAGTTAAGCCTATCTTGCTCAGCTTGTTGGTGTTAAACGTATAATTATAAGTTATATAAGGTTTTAATCATCATACTTATAATTATATTATTTAAGATTATAATCATCTTCCTGTTAATTATGGTATATAAGACTATAATCATCTTACTTATAATTATATTATATAAGACCATAATCATCCTACTTATAAATATATTATAAAAGATTATAATCATTATACTTATAATTATATTATAAAAGATTATAATCATCCTACTTATAATTATATTACAAAAGATTAAAATCATTTTACTTATAAGGATACTACATATATAAAATTAAAATATTCCTATTTATTTTCGTCACTGTTTCCTCCTTAAGCGTCATCTCGCGAGTCAAATTTCCTACGTTTGAAAAGTATCAAGTTTTTGAAAACTTGAGTTGGAAAAACAATATAGAGGTAAGATTCTTGAGTAATTATTAATTTTTTCTAATTTTACCCATTTCTGCTTTCCTCAAATTTATACATCCACTCAAGCTGCACGACCGAGCATGTTTCAAACGCCGCACGAATTTTTCAACGTTCCATTCATTCAATATTTGAGATCAATAATAAAAAATCAAGTTTTCAACCCAAGCAATAAATCTGAAAATATTAATATTAAAGTTGAATACCTACGAATGTGGCATTAAAACAAACGTTTCAATTTACTTAAATAAAAGTCTCACAGAATACATAACAAAGTTTAATATTTACGAATATGTAGAATTGAAAGAAACGGCCCAATTTATCTAAATAAAAATTTTAGAGTATATATACATGATAAAGTTGAATACTTACGAATGTAGCATGGTAACAAACGTCTCGATTTGCTTTAACAAGAAGTTGTATGATGCAATGGTCACACACACACCACCGCACATCGCCCCTGCCCCAAAATGCAACAGAGCTTGTGTCTTTTTTCTGTTTGGCTCGTGTGAGCCACAGCTCGTCACCGCGATAAGAAAAACTCGCAGGAATTATTACAGATCTCATCGCACGGCCGCCAAACGCTATGCTGCGACTCCGTAGACTTCAGAAGTTCGTAAATGTAAATCTGAAGAATTCATCAACCTCAGATGTTCACATTTTTTCACGTCTTCGACGCGAGAATGCGCTTGATTTCAAGCAGTTATATATACTGTGGGTCAGATGAGCTATGAGGTTTTTATGGAGCTTATGAAAAGGAGTTTACATTCTAACGTAAAGTACTGAAAACAATTTACAGGACTTCAACGAAAGTTTTTTCCAGGTCAGATGATCTATGAGGTTTTTATGGAGCTTATCAAAAGGAGTTTACATTGTGAAGTATAGCACTGAAAACAATTTACGGGACTTCAACGATAGTTTTTTCCACATGAAATGAGCATCTGAAATTCCACACGCTCGCTAATGATGATTTATGAATTAATTTGATGTAGAATCCAGCAGTAATATGATTTTCTATCGTGAATTTGATGCCAATCTTTAATGATCAGTGATTGTGAGAGTTATTGATAAAGGCAGTGATGAGCATTTTGTCCCAAAATTCTGCGTACAATCGAATAAAATATCAGTTTCCAGATCATAAGGTGTATCCATGCAACAATAAGAGCAGTATTACTCTGCTCACCACAATAATATTATAACGTTAGATCCCTAACACAGATACTAGATTCAACTAACTACATTCTTTTACCGAGGTACCCAGAGTTCACAGGATGCGCGGTCATTTCCACTTTAATTAAAAACATCTCCCACGAATGAGCTGCAGCGCTCACTTGACAACAATGCCAACACTTTTGACAGCACGGGCACACCAACAACCCAAAAATAGCGACTAATCTCCTGTAAAATAACATAAACTCACCCACTGCAGGAGGAAAGAATAACTCAGTGCACGAGAGAACAATAAAAAAGCCGGTGTTGGCAGAGCCGACAGATGTTTATTGAAAACTGCAGCTGCTGCTCAAGTTGTGCCGTTGATTGACATTCAAAATGTTGCATCATTACGTCGTAAAATATAGAGTAATGAAAGTCTGTCACGCGTTTTTTACTAGCACGTGCGAGTTATAAATTTTGCTGTGGATGTCATAACGCCAGGCGTCGTTAATGGTGCTGTACATATACACTCAGCTCAGCGCTCTTCCACATTACAGTCTGGCCTCGAGTTATGCGTCCCGTGCGCACCTTCCTGCGTCAGGATGAAAATATGTATATATATATATAATGCAGATGTATAATTTACGAAAATATAGATGATATAATAATGTAATTGACGAAAACATAATTGATATAAGAATATAATTGACGAAAGTATAAAATGTAATTGACGAAAATTGAATTGAAAAAATATTTATGTAATTGACGTTTTTCAATTTATATGACGCTTTATTCAGGTTCTGATAGGGATTAACTGTGACATACTTATCCGTATATGATAGAGTACGCTTAAAATTATCTATTTGAGAGTGTATTAAATTAAATTAATGAAATTGAACATATTAAAGAAAATGTGTTAAATTTAATTACATTAAATTTCTCGACTGAAGGATTAATTAAAGAAAAATTAGAGAGGCAGGGACGCTTGTACCATAGATTCGCTCATCGCATGCGTTCAGTTATTAAATAGATTGAAGTGCAGTTAATGCTGCTAGGTGCAAGCAAACTTAATTAAGCGATTTATATCTCAAACAATAAAATTGAACGCATTGTTATTTTTGGCTGCAAGGTTTCATCTTAGTTATTAATTGTATTTTAAATTTCTATTAAGTGACATAATTAAGTGCTCAAGATGATTTACGTTTGTTAAAAACAGTTTATGTAGGAACCTGAGTCATTCGTTCTTGCAAAAATTCTTGTACGATAAGTTCAACTAAAAGCACTGAATGATGAAAGTAATGCCATCAAATTTCTTAGCGTTTTTGTCATGATGAGTGCAATCTGTCTTTTCGCCTTTTTTGTTCAGTGGTACAGAAAAAAAAGAATACTGGCTCACCTGAGTATCATTTTCACTCCTTATTACTCTACAATTTTTTTATTAATATTCTTACTTTCTAGCAGTTTTAAGTGAGGCATTCTGTGCGTTTCACACACACAAAGATTGTCTGCACGTACAAGGTACATGATTTACCGTTCATCACAAAATAATTTTATATCTTCACACGTTGCAACAACGCTTTCGTGAAGGTGTTATCCTCTTCCAGATGATATTATTCTCTTCCAGAGGATGTTATCTTCTTTCAGAAGACGTTATCCTCTTCCAGAAGATGTTATCCTCTTCCAGAAGATGTCATCCTCTTCCAGAAGATGTCATCCTCTTCCAGAAGATGTCATTCTCTTCCAGAAAATCAGATTTTTCTCTCTTCCAGAAGATGTTTCCCTCTTCCAGAAGATGTTATCCTCTTTCAGAAGATGTTATCCTCTTCCAGAAGATGTCATCCTCTCCCAGAAGATGTTATCCTCTTTCAGAAGATGTTATTCTCTTCCACAAGATGTTATCCTCTTCCAGAAGATGTCATCTTCTCCCAGAAGATGTTATCCTCTTTCAAAAGATGTTATTCTCTTTCAGAAGATGTTACCCTCTTCAAGAAGATGTTATCCTCTTCCAGAAGATGTTATCTTCTTCCAGAAGATGTAATCCTCTTCCAGAAGATGTTATCCTTTTCCAGAAGATGTTATTCTCTTTCAGAAGATGTTATCCTCTTCCAGAAGATGTCATCTTCTCCCAGAAGATGTTTTCCTCTTTCAGAAGATGTTATTCTCTTTCAGAAGATGTTATCTTCTACTAGAAGACGTTATCAGTTCCCAAATTTTAATGCACTGGGATCACGGTTATAGAAAAATTTGTCGTCAGCTGATCGCCATGCTTCGCTTGAGCACATTAAGCTAAGCGTTCGAATGAGAACAAATTCTATTCATTCTGATACCACAAAAGATTTAAATACGTAATAAAATGCCCGTGCAGTCAAAAATAACAAACGAAAAATAGTGTCCTGAATACTCACTTTACTACATGCGACTTAAACCGTTCAATTAAGTTTGTAACTGTACAAATTGTACAATTTTGTCAATTAGTCTCAGGTTACTTACGCTAGTAAGAGAGTGTGCAAATAGCGCAATCATGATACACTCTTCACTGCATTTCCAGATTACCCTGTTTAACCCTCTAACGTCTGCGTTCTTGTGCAGGGTGGCGCATAAGTAACGCCCCCTTTTGAAGGTAAATTTTAAAGATTTATAACCGCAATATACACTGGGTATCTGTAGACAGGATACGACATGTAAATAAGCTTCAAGAGTTCCTCTATCGTTTGCAATTAACTCTATCGTTATACCTTTCATAGTTTATATATTATAATTTTTTTAAAAGGGTGCGTTACTTATGCGTCACCCTGTACTAATGTTGCCGTTATCACAACCACCGTCATTAGACTGGCACTGGCATCAGGTTGTCACCGACATCAAAGTGAGGAAGTAAATGTCATTCGGGAGTGAACTTCAAAGAAGATATTAGGGTAGGAGTTTCACGGGAAATTATAATATATTGAAGTTAAATTGATGTTTTCGTTTTATTTTAAGTAAAATTAAGATTGAAGGTGGCCAATTGAAGTAGGGGGTTAATTGTACTTTATATTTGAGTTCTTGGATTATTATAAATGAAACTGAAATTGAAGGTGGTTGAAACAGGGACTCGTGTATGCTGTATTAACGCTGTGATGTGTTATAGACATCACATGAGACTGCCACGCATCATAGGTAAATTAATACAATGATGCAGGCGGACACTAGAAGGGAAGTGTTAATCAACTTCAACTTTAATTCCACAAAAAAATTTAAATCCCAGCCATAATTTAGTAGAACTAATCTACATATATTTTCATCATTTTAAATTCAATTTTAATTGAGATGCAAGCCCACTCAATATAACTCAGCACTGAATCCACGTATCAGCTGCTGCATGCTGACGTATATCTTAACATCATCAATTTACTGTAAACTAAAGCAGAACTGAACCTCCAATTCAACAACTTTTAATTTCATTTTCGTTATAGGCCAAAAAAAACTCAATTTATGATAGAATTGAACCAGCATTTCAACTTCTCTGAGCTTCAATTTCATTGTAAGTAATAAATTACAATCAATTTCAAGTACACGGAACTGAACCCTCATTTCACCAACATTAAACATCAATTCTGCAAAAGTCCCTCGAAAACTTTCAACTTCCCCTAGAACTGAGCCCACATTTTAGTGCTCGCTGTGGCACAGTGGTTAAGGGCATCGCCCTTGCATGTAGGAGTCGAGGGTTCGTATCCCGGCGCTTGCGCGGCGATTTTCCCCGTTGGGTATATGGGAAAGCTCAAGCACAATACCCCAGTCAACCCAGGTGTCGGAAATGGGTACCGGCTTTACGGGGGAACCGTCATGATGTCCTATATGTAATGTTAGTTTAAAGTCATTTGAAAAACCAATGCTCAAGATCATATGTATCAGGCTTGATTGGAAATAAAGCATCCTAAGATGCCGATGTTTGTTTTTTTAAGTGACCTCCAACTTCAAAGTTACCAAATCTCCTAGAGTATCTTTTATCTAACCTAGAACTCAACCCACATTTTAGTGACTTTCAACTTCAACGTTACCAAATCTCCTAGAGTACATTTTATCTAATCTAGAACTGAACCCACATTTCAACAGCCAAGCGCTTCAGTTTCACAAAAGGCCTTCGAATACCTTCAACTTCCCCTAGAACTGAGCCCACATTTCACTGACCTTTAACTTCATTAACTAAAACCAAACTCACTGTGCCCATTCCGTTACCCTCAGAAACACGGGATACTTGGCATTCCTTTTCCAGCACCAGCCCCAGCAGCAGCGGACGCAGGCAGCTACTTTGACAAGGAAATAGGAAATGTTAAAGGCAGATATTTTTGACTGCGCGCAAAGGCTGTGGTTTGAACCAAGCCGGATAGACCGCAAAGAATCTTGCATTAGCGTCGTAACATTCGGCAAATTAAAGCTCAAGAAAGCGCATCGGAGGCAACACCGCGGCGGGAGTGAGGGTGCACGGAATGAATCCTTTATGATTATGCAGGTGCGCATTTGCAGGTGGGGCGTACGGAAGCAGGAGGCAGACGGCAGGATGAAGCAGACTGCAGGAGGAAGTAAACGAGAAGAAGCAGAGTGCCGGTGGAGGCAGACGGAGTGAGACAGAAAGTAGAAGACAGACGGCAGAAAAAGGCAGGAGGCAGATCTTAGGAGGAAACAGAAAGTATAGGAGGAGACAGGAGGCAGACGGCAGTAGAAGGTAGACGGCAGGAGGCAAATGGCAGGAGGTAGATGGTAGGAGGAAGCAAACGGTAAAAGGAGGCAGAAGGAACTTCAGGAGATTCGAGAGTGAAATGAATTCATTTCCGAAGATTAAAATATGACCAATGTATTACGCGTTGCTTTTCGTCAACGCATCGTTTTTAGTTTTTTTTTGTGCCCATGTTCAATCATATCTTAATTATATTACGTCTTTAATTTATTCTATGATTTATTAACAAATCCTAAGGCTAAATATATTTTTAATTTCCAAAGAGTTTTAAAAAACGTTCATGTTTATGAGCACTGATTGAGACCTTTACAAAAAAACTCAGTAGAAGAGAGAAACCTTTTCAAATATTCATCGCTGGGTTAACGAAATGCCCAGAGGGCCTAAACTTAGCAGTCTAGATGTCCTAAACAGGGGAAATGCGGAGGAATCACTACCTTAATTAACAGCAAACTAACATTTTGATGGATGGAAATTACACAATTGAAAACAGGGGAAATGCGGAGGAATCACTACCTTAATTAACAGCAAACCAACATTCTGACGGATGGAAATTACACAATTGAAGACAGGAGGAAATCTTGCTTCTGTGGCGAATTTAAGTATTGTAAATAAGAAATTTTTGAACACAGAAGAAACTCAGCTTGTGCGCTGAATTTAAGCATAAGAGATATTGAATGTTTGAATACGTGAACATCGGACGATTTTCAAAACATATGAAGTTCAAAATTTGAACATTCAACGTTTAAAACAATCTTCGGTGCTATTTAATTTGAGTGACTGAAGCACTGGGAAACCTTATGATACTACTAGTGCTACTACTACTCAAAATTTAAATAAGATATCAGTAAGGGATGAATAATCTAATAATACCCGTTGTGTGTTTGTTTATATATTTATTTTTATATCTGTTTGGTGTTCCCTTCTTAAGAAACATAGGATGTCTGAGCTTGAGGTATCATGGATACCGAATTCCTCAGTGTATTGAAAGATGGCCTTGCATGCATTGATTTGTTTGACGTTTTATTAGGATAGATTCGGTTAGGACATGATAGGTTAGGTTAGGTGAGTAATGTTGACGGAATTTTTTCACGGGTCCACTTAGCTTAACGATGACATTCTACGTTGAATTTCCACGGGTTCTGCTACTACCTAATAATACCCTTGGTTTATTTGTTTGGAGTCCGCTTCTTCCATTTCTCTGTCACCCTCATAAGGATAGTTTTAATGACCGTATCTGTGATACGATTTCCCCAGTGCACAAGTACAAGAATATTTTTTACCACGGGTACTGTTAGGATGGATATATTTGTTTGTCATTCACATCTGAAAATTTTTTCAAGAAAGTTATGGAATCCCGTCATTTTTGGCAGGCCATGTACCGAGTTTTGTGCTTTCCACGAAATTGGTGATCAGGAAAAACGAAGCTAGGAGATATTTCAGAGTTCAATGTTCGCGTTTAGCATTCAAAATTTGCGTATGTTTCAAACTTTCAAAAATTTGTGTGCGTTTTAAATAATCAAGATTTGTGCATGTTTCAAACATTCAAAATTTGTGCATGTTTCAAACATTCAAAAATTTGTGTGCGTTTTAAATAATCAAGATTTGTGCATGTTTCAAACACTAAAAATTTTGCGTCCATTTAAAACCTTGGCAATTTTCATGTGTTTAAAACATTCAAAATTTGTGCATGGTCCAGGTGCAGGAATGGTTGACATTTTAATTCATAGTGTGTTCGTATCGCAGTAGAAGGAGCGCACATCTGCGTAGTAGCAAATTTACCGTTTCGCAAGATGTTGCAAACTTGTAAATGTTACAACACGGTCAAATTAAAATTCTCGTTTGAAATACAGTGTTGCATGTTACTGTTAACCGATGAGGACTTGAAAAAAACACCTTTGATTTGAATGTAAAGGAAATAGAAATCTTAAAATAACTAGGAAATACTCATTAGTTAAAAATGATGCGAACCTAAACTTTTACTTTCTTTTTTATTAGTATAAAATGAAATCAGTTTTTAAGGAGTGATTGAATAGAAGCTTCGCAAACACAATGTTAGGCGTCCAATGATAAAAAATGGGGACCATCTATCCAATATATTTTTTTATTCAGTAGAAACAGTAGATATATATTCAGTAGATGAGTGGGGACCATTCATCCAATATGTTGGATTCATTAAGTATATTATATAAATATATATACATAAATATGTTATATATATGCATAGTATATTATACATAAATATATAACAAATATATATATATATATACTCAGTAGCTACTAAATATATGTTAAGTAGATACATGTCGTCTCATAGATTAATTCTAGATATGCCTCGCAACTCATATCAGGTCGCACTGTAGGGTAGTCCTTGATCGCGCCGGTGCCCATTTCAAACTCACAGGCAATGAAAGGAATTGGGGCGAACTAATTTTTTCCTAAAACAAAGAAACACCGAACTTCTGGTGATTCAGAAACTCCAAGCACTTAGCAACATGGGCAAGAAAAAATACGCCCCCATTGACTGAGAATGATTTTTCTGTCAAAAAAGAACGGAATACTCGCAATTTCGTCTTTGTATTGAAGTGATTCTTTGCTTACGTTTTCAAGAAAAATTTTTTTCATAAGTTATTCTAAGAGAAACCCGATTGAAACATGATGATTTGTGAGTGCATTTAAAATCATTCATGGACCATTCCGATTATTTTTGGTACCTACTAATCATAATCGGAATGGTCCATGAATTGAATTGATGGTGGAGCTGGACTCCGAAACGTTTTCTTAGTAAAGATGATAAATTTCCTTGAATTTTCTTCGTTTTTGAGTTTCTAATTCCGATCAAAAATATGTGTTCCCAGGCGACAATATCTCTAATTACTCACTTAGGGAACTTATGCTAGTAAAATTTGCCCGCCACTTATACTGTTTTTATCCTCATACCTCAAAAGTTGAAGGATTCATTTATACATTTGGATGATTTTCACTAGGCCTCAAACTGTGTTAAAATTTTTCCGCTATTTATAACGGTTTAGCATACTCCAATAGTTGACTGATTTTTTTAATATATTCTATGATATTCACCAGGTGTTAAACTGCTTTAAATTGTTCCGTTATTCATTGTGTTTTATCATCATGCTTTAATGTTTGAATGATTTCTCATATATATACAATGACATTCACTAGGCTTCAAACTCCATAAAAATCATAATTTGCAATGCGTTATGCACTGAAAAAATGGGTGTGTTGAGCTTATTGTGTAAATGCTGCGGCCTGTAAGGCTCAAAATAGTAAAAACCACTCGGAATGTGTTCCCATTTAGCATTTCACTTTTGATGCCATGATTCCTGCGAACATTTAATGCAAATTACTCATTCCAACTAAACCAGCTTTAATGAGGTCCTAGGATCGCAAACAACAAACTATTTTACGCGTGTAGAAATAAACGAATCAAAAATACCTACTACATGGTACAGAAGACAATCAATTAATAGAAATCACGAATTGCAGTAAAGCGCAAAAAAAGGCAGCGAGAATAACCTGTGTATGGCTCTATCTAGCAGCGTTGACTACACACTGTAGATCGGCTTAGCCGAACGCTGTCGTGCGCCGGAGCAGTACACAAAAGAAACTCCATGTATCTTGCCTGTAAGAGGATGATTTAATAGAGGCCGTGCATCAGAGGTAGGCTATAATTAGAGGGAGGGTCCGATCTGTTGCCGAGCACCTGGATTCATATTCATATGAGAAACACACAGAAAATTGGACGGAGCCACGTGGCATGAGTTCGAGGAAGCTTTTCTTCCGGGGGTTAATTTAATTCTCCGTGTTCTAACATTCAATGAGAGCCCAATGTTCAAGTGAAATTGAAAGAACCTTTTTGTCATACGGGAGTTTTTGCAAGGAGCTACAGCTTTTTCTGCTGCCACGTTAGGTAAAAATGTCGCTAGAACTCTCAGCCTGAGCTCCAATTACGTCTTGGAACGTTCCGATTGTTCCAGTAAACAAGTTAATTGGCAAAAATAGTGGTCGTTATCTGGAAGAAGTGCTAATTTGGGATCAAGTTTTTTATGGCGGGAACAATCACTGGGTTCCAATTGGTCTTTATAAGTGCTGAACTTTTTGTTGCTTTTACATCACTTTAGTTGATTTCATTCGCAGCAAACGATTGTATTATCAAGAGCTCGGGTAATAGATTTAGAAGGATTGAAATTTCACGCTAGATGTGTTTCAAAATATTGCAGCCGTTGCCTCATTCACTATCAAAGTGAAACACACCAAAGATATGTATTTGCTCTCAATGAGACGCATAAGGAATATGTTGTTACCTTAGAAGACAGCGAAAGATCATAGATTTATAATTCGCAAGCCCAATGAAACACATCATGATATCGTTTCATCTTTTAAAAACATAAGAATAACACAGACGCATTTTCAGACATGGGTACATAACCCCGATTGCACTCTCCCGTGAACTTAAAATAACGAAGTCGCACTTTCGGACATTATTTTTGACCACGATGCCACTATCCCGTGAATTTAAAATAACGTAGACACATTTTCGGACATTATATTTGACCACGATGCCACTATCCCGTGAACTTAAAATAACGTAGACGCATTTTCAGACGTGACTACTTGACCACGATGCCACTATCCCGTGAACTTAAAAAATCAGAATTTAGTGAAGGTTTGCCTCGATAACGAGCTAACGAGACTCAACAAGTGAGGTCTGTCGCAACAGCTAAGCTTTTGTCCCATTACCGAACGTGACCGCTGCCTTCTAAGACAAAAACAACCTAAAAGTAGTGGTTTTAGGAATGATTTTTTTGCTCCAAATCTAGAGTAAGATTTTCGCAGCGCTCGAGCGGCCGTCGAGAGCTGCGAGAAAATTGGAAGAGAACTTACGTCGTCCGTGATTCAGTTTTTTATTATCATGCTTAATTTAATATTGTTGCGGTTTAATGCCATACGACCATCGCTGAAATTTGCAAGAACATTGTTATTTCCAGTTTCATGAGACGCAGAGAGAAAGAAAGGGAAATTCCGCTGTTTGCAGAATGCTTTTAATGTTTGTATTCTGCTTTTATATTGAAGGAAATGCGTAGCTGTAAAAATAATATGATCCTTCTAAGCATTCAGCGATGATGACCAGTTATTACGATGCCGTGAGAATAGTGAGGAATGTTTGCTTGTTTTCTATTGCCATTAATTCGGTTGGCCATTACCGCACTAGCATCATGTAAGAAAACTATGTAAAAGATGAGTTTTCTCTTGCTTTATGCGCTCTGCCAAGTTACGATCAGTTCTCACATACACACCAGCTCGCCATCATAAAAGTAACATTATAGATTTATTAGTTATGGAGAAATTTGCGTTACAAATGGGGAAATTAACATTAAAATACGTATGTGGAAATTAGCATTAATTACGAAGAAAGTAGCATTAACATTGGAGAAATTAGCATTGATTATATGTATATTGGTATTCAATAACTCTGAATAGATTTTCTTACCACTGATTTGAACTAAATTAAGAGGCAAAAATTTTCTTTTCGTGCAGTGCTGCTTTCAGTTTTGGTTTACTGTGTGACGCGTAAAAGCAAAAGAAGAAAGTATTTACTAGCAGATCATTTGAGCTTTCATGCAAGTTGTTCAAAAGAGTATCTTAGTGAAAACTTGCGTGCTCTGAGGAATTCTCTTAATCAAATAATGAAAGGCAAACGTTATAACAATTTCTACTTTATCCTGTCGTGAAAAAACATTTTTTCGCAATTGAAGCTGCGAGACATTCTTGCAAACGGTTTTTAAATGAAGTATCTTGAAGCTTAGTGTTTTTTCTTCTAGTGCCTTGTATTTAGATTTGAAAAACCTCGAGATGAATTTTAATCAATGGAACGTGTTATAATAGCTTGCAACGTGAGATAATAGCAGACATTTTGTAGTGTTCGATTAATTCATTAATAAATAAATTAATTAATTAGGGTAAATTGGAGAATTAATTGAATAATTATTTAAGCAATTAATTTATTTAATAACTGAAGTTACAGGGACAAGTGAAGGCGATGCACAGGATCTAAATTGTGTACTGTTAGTTTTTCTTCTCATTTTGGATGTCATAAGTTTTTTGAACAGATTTTCAAAGAGTTAGCGAGTTGCATTACGTAACGGAATTTCTTGAACTGATATTTAGAAAAATGAGTTGTCATCAAACAGAGAATTTTTTCAGATTTCGGAAGAGATACTGGGTTGTCATTACAGAGAGATGTTTTTTCAAAAGAATTTGATAAATGTGTTGTAAACATGAGGGAATTTTTCAGCAGATTTCGAAAAAGCTGCTGCGCTTTCAATGCACAAGGATTTCTTTTAGCAGATTTCAGGTAAAAACTGAGTCGTAAATACATGAGAGAATTTGTTCAATAGATTATAGAAATCATTTATGCTCACCGTTACTGTTTAGACAAAGTCGGTGTGCAAGTTAACAGTCGCAGCACCGTAATGAACCAGCTTCCAATTGCCACTTGCTGGCGCAATCACAGAGTTGTTCTTACACTCACGATAAGCTGTGAATTTCCCATCTTCTGTGAACTCACAACTACCGCTGGAACAGCGCAGCTTTCCTTTTCATTTGCATTCGAATCGCAAGCACAGATTAAATTCTCATGAACTTTATAGCAGAGGTCGCTTTCTCTCCGTTTCTTAAGAAACTCTATTTAATTAATTATCTAAGGTCGCTGTATTGTAGTCGAATTTAACCGCACAATTAATGAACTTAGATAATTGAAACGCCAAATACTCAAAAAATAGAATCTATTTTCTTGTATAACTGAAAAATTAGAATTAATGTCAAAAGGTTTCTATAATCCGCATCTGAGCCCGTTGGTTCTTTCTGCTTGTGGATCTTCTCAAGTTTATTACCTTTAATTCGAGTGCATGTGAAAGTTCAGTATTCAAGCATACGTTAATAACTGACCCTCTACGATTACATTCAGAACAGCAGCGAAGCAATAAGCAGCTTCTACAGAGATATCTACAGTAGAACATAACATTTCATGCCCGTCATGATAATGATCAGCGAACACAGTGTGTAATCTTGAAATAAAATTTTGCTCATCGTCTGCACAAGTGGCAGTTCTGGGGTCCAATTTAAATTTCTCGCCGCACTGCTTCCTGATCAGTACCTTCTTTTTATATGTCATAGAAAATTACACATCTGAGTGCAGTTGCTTGAAGACGAGAGAGAGTGGGACGGTCTTTTTCGCGTGGCGTCCCGTAGGAATAGCATTGGAAGTGGCAAAGACGAGTACTAGGCGTGCCATCGGTAGCACACTAGCATAATCGTACATTCGTCTGCAATCACACATTTCTAGCGTTACTTCTTCTTCAAACTCATGCCTTCCCATTTGATAAAGTTACGGTTAGGAAAACTCATGGCCAATCTTCACTGAGCAGACATGAATCGTGAAAAAGTACACCAGAGCTTAAACGATTTAGCATTACTTCTTTTTCCAACTCATGCCTTCCCATTTGGCAAAGTTACGGTTAGGAAAACTCATGGCCAATCTTCACTGAGCAGACATGAAAAACGAAAAAGTAGACCAGAGCTTACACGATTTAGATGAACCACCGGAAAGCTCCGACTTCGCCTCAAGGGTTTCAAGCTTCACTGCCTTGGCGTCGGAAGTGTGTGCATAGGAATACTTTATCCATGTCTGACTTGAGGCTGTCGATCTCTGACTGGAGGCACAAGACTCTCGATGTCTGACTAGAGGCACAAGACTGTCGATGTCTGACTGGAGGCACAAGACTCGATGTCTGACTGGAGGCACAAGACTGTCGATGTCTGGCACAAAACTGTCGATGTCTGGCACAAAACTGTCGATGTCTGGCACAAAACTGTCGATGTCTGGCACAAGATCATGCATACGTTCGGCTTGATCTGAACACAAACGGAAGCGTGGACGCTTCCGTGGCTCCCTACAGTGCAGCCGATGCTCGGTGTCTGGGTGGCTGCCAGATCGAGGGCGGATGCACGCTTCAAAGGGTGACTGCGGGAGGTAGAATTTTCTACAGGGTGCTGCTGTAGCGTGAGGTCTACCTCACTATAGCATGAGATCTACTTCTAGCTAGTACCATAGCGTGAGGTCTACCGCACTATAGCATGAAATCTAACTCTAGCTGTACTATAGCGTGAGGTCTACCGCCCAATAGCGAGAGATCTACCTCTAGTTAGTACTATAGCATGTGGTCTACCACATTATAGCATGAGATCTACCTATAGCTGGTACCATAGCGTGAGGTCTACCGCACTATAGCATGAGATTTACCTCTAGCTAGTACTATAGAGTGAGGTTAGGTTCCTAATACATATTACTTATTTCCATACATTTAATTTAGCGAAATACACTTAATTTGTACGTCTCAAACTGCACCTGGGTAGGCGATAAATAGCGGTAGACCTCCTGCTATGGGAGCATCTCTACAGGTCGTGTTGTGTTCCCGGCTTCAGGTTAACTTGGAATATCGCATTTCAGGCCAATAAATGACAATACATACACACTTTCTTTCGGACAATAAGATGACAATCTCGCATTTGGGACAGTAAGTTGGGACAGTGGGACAGTGTTCTGACGTGCAGATAGAGAACTTAAAGTGCAATGTCTTTTTCCCAACAAGGGAATTCTTTTTCTACCTCGAATTTAGCTCATAACATCTACTGTCAAGTGAGATATTGCTTTCTAAAGTGATGCTAGCGAGGTATAAGGCTACATAAAGCGCTAATATTACAGCCATAAAGTGATGCTAGCGAGGTATCAGGCTACATAAGACGCTAATATTACAGCCATAAAGTGATGCTAGCGAGGTATAAGGGTACATAAGACGCTGATTCAACAGCCATAAAGTGATGCTAGCGAGGTATAAGGCTACATAAGACGCTAATATTACAGCCATAAAGTGATGTCATCGATGTTTAAGGCTACATAAGACGCTAATATTACAGCCATAAAGTGATGCTAGC